>PVJH01039729.1:0-16214 GCA_004026705.1 Nesogale talazaci | reverse complement strand
ACCTCTGCCATGTATGGTAGAACTCTGCTATGTCCCTGCATCTTCTCCACTGATATCAGTAACAGACATCACAGCCTCCAGGGCAAACTCGCTCCTGGAGGATGAAATTTATTTTGCTCATTTCACATGTAAAGCACAGAGAAATATACAGTATATAAACATATGATATGTTTGTCCCATTAATATTTCATAGGGAGTAAAAGTCTTGTCTTGAAGGGAATAGTAATGAACAGCAAGGTTGAGAAACACTGTGGGAAGCAACAACTAAAAGGGTGGGTAGTAAAAGACTCTCATACTTCAGCTTGGTGACGGAACTGGGAGGCTTTCTCTTCTGGTCAGAGACTCCCATTCACATGCTAAATTACTCAGAGCCCTAACAGTGCGGCCCCCACAGGCTGCTGAGCCAACCCACTTTGCTTCGCTCTCTAAGTGTCACGGCTATTAAAGAAGACCAGGAACTCCATTTCTCTTTTCATGGAGAAGCTCACTCGTATTATCCCCACTCTTAACCTAGAGGCCTCACAGAGTCCAAAGTGAGCACCTCCAGGAACTCTTCCAAGCAAAACAAACCCTTTCCCACGTTAGGACTGTGACAAATCCAAAGTGCAAGCCTTAGAAGTAGCAGTCGGTCAGAAAGGTCAAGCCTCTCTTCTTCTTTTGTAATGAAAACCCATGAAAGAAGTGGCTTTGTTTAACTTCTACTCACTTCCATCGACAGCTCTCCTGAAAGCGGCTTTCGCCAGAGTCACAAGGGAGTTCTGTGCTAACACACAAGAGATGTTTGCTCTTCTCCTCTTGACCTCTTCTAATCCTTTGAAATGGCTTCACCTTCATTTCTTTCCTTTTCTCAACAACTACCCATTTGGCAGCTAATCATAAGGTTGGTAAATCAAAACCTTGAACTGCTCCATAGCATGAAAAAGAGGCTTTCTGCTCAGATAGAAATTGACAACCTGGAAAATCCACCTGGGCAGTTCTGCTCTGACCTGTAGGGATGCGGTGAGTCAGAACAGACTACATGGCAGCAAGTTGGTGCATAATTGCCAATCCTTTCAAATTTCCTTTTGCACATTCCTCTTGCTAAATCTGATTTTTTGATATGAGAATTCCTTACAGCAGTCTTAGTCCCTGTCTCTTCCCTCTCAGTGATATATGATTCGTTCCATCTAAATGCTAAGGAAGGAGAAATATAAGTGAAATACACAGGATCTTTCTTACCTGTGATACCCATGGAAAGCAAAACCTGAGACAAGGACGTTTATGCAGTTCATTTTGGGATAATAATCTCTGGAGAGAAGAGAGCGTGATCGAAAACAGTAAATGAGAAAAGGAGTCAAATTCAATAAAAGGGTTTATTATCAGTAAGTCTCTGGGCTACCATAGTCCAATCTAACCAAGTTCCTTTGAATAGCCCAGTAAAATAAATGCACCACAAAATTTTCCAACTGAAAAACAAAGAGATGAGCACTTATTTTCCATCTCTGTCCCTCATTAGCCATCAGCCTTCTCATATTCCAGGCTGTGATGTCTGGATAAGGTGAGGTTCCCACAAAATGGAGATAAAGGATCAAAAACAAATGATCTAAGATGTGAGAAGTAGCCAATATTTCTTGTAAATCTGTTAGATAAACAAAGTTAAAGTGTCACTCTATCCTCTTTAATAGTATGAAAATAAGAGTACTGTTTAGACTGATAAGGTAATGATTTCTAGGATACTTTCTAGAGTAGCCACAAAAAATAGAAATGTTATATACAACATTAGCCACTAGAGAAAGAGAAATGTAAAAGATATTTCAATGGCTAGAAAGAAAATGGGGATATGTACTAGTATAAAAAGTGAAAAAATTAAAAGGTAATACATTTAAATCCAGTCATATCGATAGTCATATTAGACATCATAGTGTTAAATTTCCAGTTACAAGACAAAAGATCAATAGTTTGAAGTACCAAATAAAAAGTAAAATTTTATCACTGGATGAAAAAAAATCCTGATTAATATGATGAGAAGCTTGTTACGGTACCATGACAAATTAAACCATCTCTTCTCAGACTAATATATAAGTAAAAAAAAAAACACCTCAAACTCACTACCATCAAGTCACTGCCAAATCATAGAAAGCAGATAGGACAGGGGAGAACTGTCTCACAGAGTTTCTGAAATGACAACTGTTTAGAGGATCAGGAAGCCCTTCTTTCTCCCATACAATGGCTGGTGATTTCAACTATTGGACCAACATGTATCCACGACCTCGCCAGGCTCCCTAATAAATAAGTAGAATGCAACAAATCAAAACATAAGCAAGATATTTTAGAAAATTTGACAGAATTATTCCAAATTAGTCTGTATATCAGTTAAAAAAATGGAACCATTCAAGATGTTAAAAAAGTCCTAAAACTATCAGAGTAAATCTGCATATCACCCCAACTCATCTGTAAATAGTGTTGACAATTTTTCAAACATCTTCACATTTATTATCTCATTTGATAATAAAGTTAATGAGGATTTTATAAAGGAAAAGGCTAAGGATTCAGAAAGATTGACTTTTCCAAAGTTGTCCGGCAAGTGAATAAATTTGAACTCAAGCTCGGCTCAATTCAGTGTTGGTGCAATATCTTATTTTACTATATCTATGCATATGGTATTAAATTTAATGTATGCACCAACCACAAAAGCTCATACTGAAGAAATTGAAGAAGGCTACCAATAACTTGAGACAGGAATTGATCAAATGTGCAATCAAGATACATTGACAATTATTGGTGATTGGAATGCAAAAGTTGGAAACAAAGAGTAAGAAACAGCAATTGGAAACTATGGATTTGATGATAGAAATGAAGTTGGAGATCTTATGACAGAATTTTACAAATCCAACAACTTATTCATAGCAAATATATTTTTTCAACAACATAAAAGGTGACTGCTCAATGTTAGCAGCTAAAAGCAGACAAAGGACCCACTGTTGTACAGACCATCAATTATTCATCTGTAAGTTCAGCATAAAGCTGAAGAATCCATGTAAATCAAAATACAAATCAAGTCTACCCTACCTGAATTTCAAGAACATCTCAAGAACAGAGTTGACATATTGAACACTAATGACCAAAGACTTGATGAGCAGTGGGAGGACATCAAGGTCATCATTCACAAAGAAAGCAAAAGATCATTAAAAAGACAGAAAGGAAAGAAAATATCAATGTGGGTGACAGAAAAGGCTATGAAACTAGCTCTTAACCTTGGAGTTAGCGAAAGCAAATGAAAGAAAGGATGAAGTCAAGGAGCTGAATAGAAAAATTCCAAGGGAAGCTCAAGAAGATAAACAAACATTATCATGAAATGTGTAAGGACCTAGAATTAGATCATCAAAAGGAAAGCATATGCTCAATATACCTAAAACTGAAAGAACTCAAAAAAATTCAAGCCTCAAGTTGCAATAGACTTCATAGACAAAATATTGAATGATTCAGGAAGCAGGAGGAGGAGATGGACTACACAGTGTCACTGTACCAAAAAGAATGAGTCATCAGTCCACCATTTCAGGTGGGTTCATGTGAGTAAGAACTAATGATGGTGTTTTCAGAAAAAGTTTAAACAGCACTGAATGCATTAGCCAAAAACAAGGGTCCAAGAACTGATGGCATACCCATTAAAATGTTTCAGAAAGCTGAAGAAGCACTGGAAGCATTCACTTGTGTCTGCCAGAAAATTTGGAAGACAGCTACTTGGTCAACTGACTGGAAGAGACCCTTATTTGTGCCCATTCCACAGAAAGGTGACCAAGTAGAATGCTCAAACTATGGAACAATATCAATGATAGTGCCAACAAGTAAATTTTTGCTTTAGATCATTTGACAGTTCAGGTCAGATTCAGAAGAGGACATGGTCAAGGGATATAATTACTGATGTCAGTTATATATTGGCTCAAAGCAAAGAATACTAGAAAGAGATTTACTTGTATTTCATTGACTATGCAAGGGCATGTGACTGGACCATAATAAACTGTGGATAACCTTGAGAAGAATGGGAATTGAAGAACACGTCATTATGCTCATGAAGAATCTGTACATGGATCAACAGGCAGCTGTGCAAAAACAACAAGGGGATCCCACATAGTTTAACATTAGAAAAGGTGTGTGTCATAGTTGTATCTTCTCATAATAATTGTTCAATCTACATACTGAGTAATTTATCAGAGAAGCTGGATTATATGAAGAAGAGTGCACCTTCAAGACTAGAGGAAGACATACCTGCAGTATGCAGATGATACACCCTTGCTTGCTGAAAGTGAGAAGGAATTAAATCACTTGCTTATGAAGATCAAGTATTGTAGCTTTCAGTATGAACTATAAGCTAAGGTATGGAAGACCAAAATCATCACAACGAGAACAATAGGTAACATCATGATAAATGGAGAAAAGATTCAAGTTGTCAAGGATTTTGTCTTACTTGGATCTATAATCAATGCTGATGGAAGCAGCAGTCCAGAGCTTATTAGGTAAATCTCTTGTATAAGACCTTTTTAGAGTATTGAAGAGAAAGGATGTTATTTTGAGGCCTGAGGTGCACTTGACTCAAATCCATGGTCTTTTCCATTGCATCTTTATGCATGTGAAAGTTAAACATTGGGCTGACATGTGGCTACAACAATGAGTTGAAGCACAGGAAGAAGTGTGAGGATGGTGGAGGACTAGGCAGTGTTTCATTCTGCTGAGTGTAGGGTGATTGTATGTTGTAACTGACTCAATGGCACCTAGCCACAACGGCAAATATAATTTTTTTTCTTCATATAAAATTCTTTCTGTGTGTGCCTTGTTTTTGCTTTGTTTCTTTAGGGAGCCCAGTCTAGCACATCTGTTTTGGAAAGATTACAGTCAGAAGGTTTCTTAGAAGTAACAGTAGAGAAACTTCATCTCACGTTCTTTGGACATGAGGGGCCAGAGGGCCAGTTCCTGAAGAAGGGCATCATGCTTGATAGCAAGCCAATGTAAAAAAGGAAGACCTTCAGTGAGATGGCTTGACACTGGCTTCAATAATGGGCTCAAATCTAGAAAATCCTGTGAAGCTGATGGAAGGCTCAGCGGTGGTTTGCTCTGTTGGGCATAGAGTCACTTTAAGTTGGAACCAAATGGACGGTAGCTAATAACAGTAAAAACGTCAACTTCATCTACTTGTGATGTTTCTGCTAAAGTCACACTACATAACCAAGACAAACATGAACCGCGTAGACATTTTCAATGTGCACCAGGACACCTAGTTACGTATCAATATGTCTAATGCTGGCTTCAATTTTTTTAACCACATGGACCTTTTAACATATTTTGGGGTATAGAAAAAAGTTTTTCACATAATATCACACATATTATTAATAGAAGAGTAAAGCAAAATCATAGAAACCTTTGTTTTAAAATATGAAAATATGCACCTATTGTTTTATAGCATATTCTTCATCGAGGTCTACACACATCTGAGGTGGTGTTTCTAAATCTCTATTCCTCCACTAAAGAAATTTGCACTCTTTGATTTATGACATATCAAACTGATAACTATGGTATTCCGGGGGGGGGGCAAATTGTGGTTCTTTTCAATGTCCTTTGAGTTTGGGGGAACAGAAATAAATTTCAAGGCACAATAGTATCGGGCTGGGAGTGTGGATGGTGTAAAGTTTTTCAATGCAGCTCTTGTTGGGCAGCCTTGCTACTCTCAGAGAATGAGTAGATTCACTGTCATGATGGGAAAATAAAATTCCATGGAACAACTTTCTTGGTCCTTTTCTTAACAATGCAGTTTTCAATTTTCTTAAAGGTTCTTCACAATAAGCCCCCATGATCATCCTGGATCCTTGATAATACTTTTGGGATCCTGAAAAATCCAGTCCCCATAACCATGTCTCCTTTCTTGAATTAAACTGATCTACCAGATCCCAGATCCCCTCATAAACCACTGGTGTTTTAGTTAGATATTTTTAAGGCATCTTAAGGAATCCTTGTGGCATAGTGGTTATGTTGGGCTGTCAACCAAGAGGTCATCGATTCAAAACCACCAAGTGTAAGAGGAAGCTTTCTACTTCCTACTCCATAAAGAATTACAGCCTTGGAAACTCACAGGGAACTTCTACTCTGTCCTATAGGGTCGCCATGAAGCAGAATTCATTCAAGGGCAGTAAGTATGCTTTCAGTTTCTTAGGAAGCTTAGACAAGTGCATCACTGAGCAAACTTGCCTACAGTCATCTGCTGATTCCAGAGACATTTTAAGCAAATTGGGTTAGGAATAACTGTGTGCGCGTATGTGTTGCAACTGTAGCAGCAATGCTTTTTTTTAACAGAGCCTTCCATATTGATGTTACATTTCACATGCACACAAACCCCCAACCAGAAGAAAGCTCAGAACTTTACATTTTGCATTGTGCATTTTTATCACACAAAATTGGCAGATGAAGTTATTTGATTTCAAAAAATGCTCATAAAATTTTAAATGCCTCCGTCTCTGTCCACCTCATGCATTCCATTTCATTCTCCCCCACTAGTGTTCTAACAATGCTTCCTATTGAAAATAGTGACCATGAGGAAAGGGAACTATCTCACATATTAAAACATACCCGTAATTCCCTTTTTATTAAAGATATTGAAGAGCTGCCAATTTCCTTGGGAAACCAAGCAATTCTAACAAACTGTGAAGTTCTGGAAAACCCTATTGTTCATCTGTAGGCAACTCTTCACCGTAAGTCTATGCTGGACACTTTTAGTCTTTACTAAAATATTGCCTCATCACACCCCCCCCAATGAAACTATGCTGAAAGATTTGTCAATTGCCTTGTCTCTTTTGATAATGCAATTCCAGTATTATAGTCACTTCTAAGTGATCCGTTTATTATTCTCAAAAAAGTCTCAGTGCCATGGAGTGATTGTTACTCAAAGTGACCCTTGTACGCTTCCAAGACTCTGTTTTCAGAAACAGAAAGCCTAGTCTTTCTCCTTGGAGCTACTGGTGGCTTTGATCTGTTGATCAGGCAGACTGCAGCCCAGTGTGTAGCCACTACCCCACCAGCATTACCAATTATTGCTTTCATACTCTTCTGCTTTTGAGACTGTATTCTTGCTTTGAATATTTCTTCAGTTCTCCTCCACTTCAAAGGAGTTCTAGTGGTCTAGTGGAGTGTGCATTGGTCAGTTATCTACAAGATTGCTTGTTTGAACTCACTACCAGTTGTTCCGTGAGAGAAAGACTAGATTTTTCTGCTCCTGTAAAGATTTCTACTCCTGGAGACCTACAGGAACTGTTCTACTCTGTTCTCTATAGGGTCCGTCTGAGTTGAGTCAACTTGATGGCATTGAGTTTGGTTTGGGCCTCTGCCTCCCCTTCTGTCACTTCCTTTCCATTACCTTAGTCTGCCACCTCCATGCTATTGTCATCCTTGATATGCCTTCCTAAGGTCAGCCAAGTCCAGAGGTTGTTGACAGGTTTTGTGCTAATAAACCTTCGGGGGAAATCTGATACAATTCTTTATTGTAAGGGAGGAAGCACCTAAATGCAGGCAAAGCCTCAACAAAATCTCTACTTTCATAAAAAAATCAGTCTACTTAATGACCCCCATCTTCAAGGATCTCTTAAGTACTTGCAATTCTCCATCCCATCTACATGTCTGGAAGCCAGAGAGGAATTCTGCTCAGGTCTCAAATGGTCAACAGAATGAGTTCTGCTTTCCCTTCTTCTTGACAACACTCCCATGTACAAAAAACAGTTCTCATGCCTCTTCATTGCCACTGTGACTGCAGCCATAATGATCGCAATTGCTCCTCCTCTTCTATGCTGCACCAGCCTTGTCCCCCAGCATCTGTCAGGCCTCCCTTCTAAGTTTGTGCTTGTCTACAGTGATTTGGTCGAGTTAATGCCAAAAGACAGCCAAGTAGTATAGCCATCACAGAAACTAGGCTGTCTCTGTTATCTGCCTTAGAGCACTCCCACTACCTTCCCTCTTCATCCCACTCGGGACATCTTTGCTTCTGATGAACCGTATAGAGGGTTTACCCCATCACTACGAGCTACAACTCTTTTGATTTGTTTTCTGCTGTGGTGTAGAGTTTTTGTGGTGGGTCTTTGTTTTGTTTTTTTAATGCTTTCCAGTATATGAAGTTGAAGTAAGTAAATGTATAGAGATAGTAGCTGGATGAATGGTTTTTGGGGATAGGACAGAAGAGGTTGGGGAAAATGGAGAGTTCACAACAATGAGCACAGGGAGGAAGAAAGTGTGTGGGAATATATATATATATATATATATCCTTAGCCCCTCCTCTTCCTATAGCATGTATACCCCTAGATTGTCCCCCTCCCACTACCGTATTACCTATAGTACAACCCCTTCCTGTGACATAAGCCTTTACCTGTAATTAGGGGGCTTGCATACCCCCTAAGATATATAAGCCTTGGTTAGAAATAAAGAGTTCGCTCTCCCCCACAGTGCTCTCTCTTGTCCTCTCATCTCCCATCTCCATGTGGACCACTAAGCGGGGCTGAGGTGAGTGTGCTACCATGAAATGTATCTGACCCCATTATTTCAATTTCTCTTCTATCTCTTATTTTTATGACTTTACTATATTTACTTATTATTGCTGTACTCTTGTACCTACCGAACCTGTGATAATTTGTTAGGAACTGGCTCCTAACAACTCATGTTAGTATGATTAGAGTTGTATGATATATGGAGATTATATGCTGGTAAGACTATTTTAAAAGAAAAGTCATCAGAGCACTTCTCTCTCAGGGTGGAGCAAACTATAAAGGGAGGGACATTTTTTCCTAAAAAAAAAAAAGATCATTTTCACCCCATTGTAGGCTTTAAACTGGAGAGACTGATCCACTGGCAGAGGCAATGGATTTCTCCAAATCTAGGGTAACTATGGTGCAGCTTCTTGGAGCAACAATTGTGCTTATTACTACTGATACCTTTAAACTCATTTAATATTAAAATAGAAGGTGGATTGTCGTGGCATACCACACGGAATGCACATTGATTATAAATCTTAAATACAAGACTTGTATGGAATTTTGAAAAGCAGGCGAAAAACATGAACACAGTGTAAGCCCACTCCTGCCCATCTTTCACCATAGAGTACCTCTTTTCACTTACTACCGAGAACCTCGGGAAGGTGGGGTTGTACTACTTACCATTCCTTGAGTAGGTTGTTGGTGGTAGGCATAAACTTCATATCCTTTAAGTATGGCCCTTTCCCCTCTGGCCTTGAAGCTTTTCCAGATGTTGAGACATCTGCAGAGCTGATGCAACTTCAAGGGATTGCCTTCTAGGCTGATATTCAAAGAGGAATATTTTTGTATGTGTTACAAGGAGATGGATATCGCAATAATAATTATGGCTAATTACAATTTTCTCCTCTTTGTTGCTATTATAAGCAATTAGCGATGAATATTCTTATCATCATTATATGTGCACATGTCATTAATCATTTTCCTAGGGATAACAGGGAGGGGGAGGGCGACCCTTTCTAGGATATGTAAATTGGACTAATATTTCTATTTGTTATTAGCTCAGGACTTATTCATAAGTATCAAACAGTTCCCATGTGTTAGAAAGAGATGTCTCCATGATGATTGGGTTCGTAGTAAAGTTGATGATATGCTATCTTTAGGTGGCCTGGTGAAATCTGACCTCATCCCCGACGACACTCTGATAACATAGTGGTTACTTGTTGGGCTGCTAACCAGGTCAGCGATTCAAAACCCCCAGCCAGCTCCAAGAGGGAATGATGAGGTTTCCTCTTCCCATCAAGAGTTACAGTCTGGGAGACCCACAGGGCCAGAGGGTCCCGTGAGTCAGAATTGACTGTATGGCAGTGAGTTTGTTTGTGTTTTCCTAATCGCTGTCACCACGTGTCTGTCAGTTTGTTGTACCGTGGTGGCGGTGTACTGTTGTGATGCTGGAAGCTGTGTGATCAGTGCGTCTGATGCCAGCAAGGTCACCCCAAGTGCACATGTCGGCAGAGCTTGTAGAGGAAGAACAGACGATGCAAAAGGACTCAGCTCCCTACTTGCAAGGAAGTTCCCACTGAACCTTTGATGCAGAGAATCCAAATAGTGTCAGGTACTGAAAGCCTAAGGAATGGAGGCAGAACCCTGTGGCAGGTGGTGCCAGAGGATGGGCCCCTGGGGTCAGAAGGCACCCAAGACATAATTGATAGGGATCTGCCTTCTCAAAGTAGAGACAGTCACAGTGACATGAATGGAGTCCAGCCTGTGGGAATGGATTCTTTGGGATCGTCATTCATAGATGGGGCACAGTCCAAGGCAAGAAAGACAAAGTGGCAAAGCAGAGGGGCAGCAAACAGAGGAAGGCCCGCAACAAGATGGACTAGCACAGTCGCTGCAACAATGGGCTCAGGCAGAGGAACCATTGTGCGTGTGGAGCAGAACCAGACAGCACTTCTCACAGGTGTGCGCAGAGGATTGCTATGGGTCGGAGTCCACTGGGTGGCACCTGGCCACAAGCAAGCACTTTCTATCACATTACAATTCTACAAAGTGGGTGACTTCCAAAAGCAGAGACTTATTTTCTCACGTTTCTAGAAACCAGAAGCCAAGTCCAGTGACTGTCCATAGGGATGCCTTCTGTTAACGCCTGCCTTTCTGTTAATGTCCAGTGGCTGCCAGTAATCCTCTGCACTCCATGGCTGCTTGGAGATGCATTTTCACCTGGGATCTGCTCCCTATGAATGGCCGCGTCTCCCTATCTCCTCCCATTCCCACTCACGGCGACCCTGAACTGCCCCTGGGGGGTCCTGAGGTTATAAATCTTTATGGCAGCGAAAAAGGAGCCTCATCTATCGCTCATGGAGTAGCTGATGGGTTTGAACTGTGGAGCACATCGCGAGCAGCCTAACCCATAGCCCACGACTCCATAGGACTCCCCCGCAAACGCGGTCTACTTAACGAAAGGATGTTAAACCCACAGGTCTTCACTTTAAATGTCCACATTCCATCACAGAACTGTACAGATAAAATGGCACTGCAGAGAGCAATGCGCGTGAAAGCCATAAAAGCAGATCAACTGTAACAAGTGAAGTTGGATCTTGGATCTCCAAGTGTGGATCTTAACGGAAGCAGAACAGGAAACAAATGCAACAATAATGCAGTCAAGACTTGCCTGGTTCCACCTACCCTTTCCCATCGTGGATTGATGACCTCTGGGTGATGACCCACGATGCCCACAGCTGAATCCTTTCTCTGCCCTGAAAGAACTTGCTCAACTTGACACTGACTGAGCACCTGTGGCATTCCGACAGCCTGCTGGGGATTCACACGTGCTGACCATTGAATCCTCATGTCCACCATAGAAATGAATATCACTACTACATTTCAAATGAAGGCACCAAAGGTCAGGGTAGGTTGAATACGTGTTCAACTGATCTGCAGTGTCCAACACAACACACATGTTACAGCATAGCTGAGCTTGTGGAGGCAGATACATGGGGCCTCTTTAAGTAGGTCATGAAGAAATAGTTAGTGAGTCCAGCTAATGACCCACTGAAACTGAGACCAGTTCGGCCAGCACTCACAGATGATTTGCATTCTTCTGTGCAATATAATGGGTGAAGTCCGTAGAAATCACACCGGTGTCCTATCTGCAGTCTTGTTGCAGACTGAATTGGGCTCCCAGTTTATCTGATAGAGGTAACACTCATAATTCTTCAAGGTCAATGCAAACAGGGCATTCAAAATCAGGGAAACTCTGTTGCCCTGGAGCGGCAAAGGAAAAATCACAGAATAGCACCTAGAATGTCTTGAGGGGGGAAAAATTTAATTAATCACAAAACTGCAAATAATATTATCCCTTTTGCTTTCCAAATCCCTCAAAAAACACTGAAGATCAGAAAAACATGACAAAACAACAAATTTGCTCAAATAAGGTGGTTTTTGGCCCAGCCTGATGAAAAATATCGCTTTGTGCTTTGTGCTTCAAAACCTGCCCAGATGGATCATTGTTTTGTCCTCGTGACTCATAAATTGCACAGTCTGAGCAACCCGTACTTCACAGAAACGTATCATGGTGTACGCCTTGTAAACGCCAATGCCAAGGCACCAGCCCTTTTCATTATATACCATGATTGCAGATCAAATGATTTCATGAACTTGTTGGTTGTTTCACATCTGGCATGAGCCTGTCTTAGAGCCCTTCAATCTGTCGTCACTGTTAATGAGAGATCGACCTTCTTATAACCCAAACAAGAAGAAGAAGAAGAAACATTCCCCTTTGATGGACAGCCAGAAAGCAAACTCTTCAGAACTGCTGCCTCCTCCCCTCCAGCATCCTGTCCAGAATGGTCTTGGAGTGGGGTCCTCAGGCAGGCCAGAGAACAAGGACCATTTGTCCTGGCACACATAAAATGAAGACCTGAGTTGGCCTGGGATCTTCTCTCTTTACACAGCATCGGATTAATCAAACACACCTACCAAGGTCTTTCTAAGAGCAGAAAATCGTGAACTCGGGTACTCTGGAGTCTTGGGAGCACAGCAATGGCTCTTACATGATTCCAGATTTTCCTACAACTCTTGTGTGATAGCTTAACATTTTTATTATTTATCTGACTTCCTATGCAATATGTCCAAGCCTAATGTCTGATTGAAGGGACTTGAGGGCCAGGGAAATTGATAGCCTAAGAGAATGAATCCCAGTTTTTCTTAATATTGAGTAGGGCCTGCTCTTCAGTTACATAAAGTCCCAGGAGCTCAAATACCTCATTTTTAAGATGCTCAATTGTAGGAATTTTCTGAGTGGCTCAAGTTTCCATTACTATCTCAGGTGGGTGAATTGATAAATTAGTTAGAATATGTTTTTTTTAATTATGAAATACAGAAGGTCCATAGATGATAAGCATCTTACTTATGTAGAAACCAAACCCTATGATGCCTATTATATTAAAAAAAAAAACCAAAGGTACATACGATTTTTCATAATAAAAAATTGATGCTACATTTTGGCATACCTCAAAATATTATTATTTATCATTATGCTAAAAATGTTTTCTGTAACTTGAAGTATTTGATTTTGTTATTTTTTGCATAGAGAGGCACATTACACATTCCATATGAAGACAAGCATTTGACTCACATTAGATATGAACCATATTTTTTTTTCACTTTTTTTTGTGTGTATGTGTGGCATCACTGCCCTAGTGGGAGTAGGAAGTCCAGTCTTGCTCCTGGAGAGCTGCTGCTGGATTTGAACCATAGCCCTGTGGGCCACAGTCCCACACACAACCACTGCACCACCAGGGATCAGCCAAGATACGAACCATATTAAAGTCAGATTTAGAACTAATTTGTAGCCAAGGGACTTCCTAGGATGTCTCGCTTCATCAACACTTTTGCCAAATACTGTATCATGAGAAGTTTTGCACTTTTGTCACTATTAGTAGATCAAGAACAGAAATAACTTCCATTTTACTTCTCTCTCTTTTCTAACAATGAAGGAGTAAGTTGTATGGGACAAGGCAAAACAAGCCCAAATGAGTCAACCATCCTCATATGTAAAACAAAGCACTGGGCTGAAGAGTTTTTAAGATTTCTCTTTAAATTGTATTTATCTGAGTGGTGGGTTTCAACCTTCTTGCTTTCAGATACCGTAAGAAAATTTTAAAAGAATGTACAGAAGGGCACATTTTCTGGCATGAATTGAAATAATTGCAAATGACAAAATCTTCAGCATGTACAACATGTTGCTATTTTTTTTTTTTGGTGCTGCCTCTGGTGGTCGTGGGCGCTACCCAGTGCTGCTCCTGAGAGCCACCGCTGGATTTGAACCGCCAAGCCCACGAGCCGCAGTCCCACACTCAACCACTTACGCCACCGGGGCTCAGCCCCTATATTGCTATTTTTTAAAGCAAATTACTCTTGTCACTCATCTAGATTATTGTGGGATTGGGTTACCTGTCCTCCTCCCATTTCTAAATAATAGCCAACAATAAATTTTTAATATAGATTTTATTAGGGGCTCATACATTTAATACATCATTTAATACATTTAATACATCATTTATAATAAGCATATTTGTATACATGTTGCTACATTCAGCTACATTATCTACTTGAACCCCTCCAGCATAAGCTCCTCTTCCCCTCTTTCCTCTAGTTCTTTATTTTTTTAATTCCAATTTCCCATATTTCCCCTTCCCCCGTCTCCTCCCCCATGAACTTCCAATAACTTACAAATCACCATTACCTCCTCATATCTTACACTGTATAATGTGTCACTTCACTCACCTCCTCCCCCCCACCCCATTGTCCACACCCCAGAGAGGAGGTTACATGCAGATCCGAGAAATTTGTTCCCCCTTTCTACTCCACCATCCCTCCACCACTCCCTACTAGTCTCAAGGGATTATCTATCCTAAAATCCACATTTTCAATTCCAGTGTGCATCCCTTGGTCTAGCCAAATCTTTCTGGCAGAATTGGGATAATGATAGTCGGTGGGAGGAAGCATTTGAGAACATTTCATTGCTACTACACTGCACCTAAACTGGCTCATCTCCTCGCTGTAAGAGGAAGTCTCTTCACTTATTGATGGGCTTTGGGTTGCCAATCTGAACTCCCCCTCACTAATAATGATATTATCTCTTAGGTCTTTGGTGCTTGATACCAGATCCCTTTGACACCTCATGGTCATACATACTGTTATGCTTCTTCCACATGAGCTTGCTTCTTAGCTAAATGGCCACTTATTTACCTTCATGTCTTTAAAACCACAGATGTACACCTTTTGATAGCCGACACCATCAGCTTTCTTCACCACATTTGCTTATGTACATATTTTTCATCAGCAATCATATCAGGAAAGTGAGCACATAATGTTATGATTATTAGTTCTTGAAACCTGAAAAGTGATCCTTTTGGTATCTCTTAGTCCCATAAGCTGGTGTACTTCTTCCATGTAGGTTTTGTTGTTTCTGAGCTGGATGGCTGCTTGTTTACTATCAAGCCTCTAAGACCTCAGACATGCATGTTTGGATATCTGGGCACCATCAACTTCCTTCACCACATTTGCTTATGCACACATCTGTTTTCTGTGATCGTGTCAGAGAGCTGCGCATCATGAAATGCCAATTTAATAGAACAAAATGTTCCTGCACTGAAGAAGTACCTGATTGATGTCCAATGCCCATCTGCTGTCCTAAATCTAAGCCTATAAGTATGTGTATATTGATCTATTTCCCCTTCATCATATGAATATATGTACCTATGTATATGCCTGTATTTAATCTCTATAAATGCCCCTTACTCCCCAGTTCTTTTCTCTATTTCCCTATACCTCCTCCCGTCCCACCATCACACACAATCTCCATTCAGCTTTCAATATTGTCTCTCTATTACATTAGTCTTAATCAATCTCTATCGGACCTTCTACACCCACCCACCCCACCACTGATCCTGAACCACATGCTACTCCCCCCATCCCTGGATCAGCCAAGAGTTTCCCCCTACCCCACATCCACTCTGGTACCAACAGTCCCATCGTCCCCACCCCTAGAACACTCATCCATCCCACCCCATCCAGATAGACCTGTAGAGAAAATAACATACTCAACATAAGGGCATCCTATAATGAAGCTAACAAAGAAAAGAAAACAATGAAAACATCAACAGCAAAAAAACAATATCCAACATATAAATGTACAAGCAAGAACACAATAATAATAACAATATAAAATGCTACAAATAGTTCAAGGTCTGTTCGTTGACCTCTAAGAGTGTCTCCTGGTTGAGTGGGATGGGGTGTCACAAAGTATATCTTTGGTGCTCGATCTGGAGCTCCATGTTCTGGTGCAAATCCTTAGTATTTTGGTATGGTTAGGTCAGACAGGGTATAATCCTAACCCTGTTCCTCCATTTTTTACCCCAAAATCTCTTAGGTCAGTGAGGGTAGCTGTATTTCATATTGGGGCCAGCCCATATGGTCCTCTCATTGTATCGGCAGTTCTGAGTGGGAATATCATCCTCTATATTTTTCTATAACATGTTTTTGATACGTCACTTCCTTGGGCATTCATCGTTTCATTTCATTTTCTTCACAGAAATTTATTCTATTATAATTTCCTTCTAATGTTTTTACTGGTTGCACTCACATGGTTCTCTACAACAAAATAGAGCTACAAATAGAAGGCTGCATGTATTTGCCCCATTTGTCATAAATCTCTAAGTTCATTAGATA
>PVJH01039728.1:0-16204 GCA_004026705.1 Nesogale talazaci | reverse complement strand
TCACATCCGCTGGTAACGGGAGTATAAACTGGCACCATCTTTGTAGGGCAATGTTAGAAAGGTGATCAAAAAATGGAAAGTACGTGTCACTTTGCCGATAAATTTCTCTTGTAAGAATTTACTTCACAGCTCCACTGGCACTAGCCTATCCTTAGAAAGGGGTTCACTTCAACATTATTGTTCGTCAACAAAGGAATGGTTGACAAAGACACATAAAGGGACACTACACAAGTGTTCATTTAGAGTTAAGGAGGTTTTAGTTATCTGTCTTTAAAGAAGGAACAAAGCAGATTCTGTTATGTGTCTAGCATGGAAAAGAAAAAGTCTAGGGTAAGAAAAAAAAAAAGCAAGTTACAGAACCAAATATTGACAGCCTGAGGTCTGCGCCCTGGTGGCAGGAGTCGGGCTGCTAACCTCAGGGTCAGCAGTTCGAACCCGCCAGCTGCTCCGCCGGTCAGAGGGAGACTTTCTGCTCCTGCAGAGACCGACCGACCGACAGGAGCAGCTCTGGCCTGTCTGCAGGTCCCTGTGAGCGGGCAAGACGCGAGAGTCTGCTAACGTCTGGAAGGATAAAGACTACGTAACAACAGAGCACGCTGGGGAAAGAAACCTGACACATTCTCATTTTCAAAAACCCAAGTCACACACTGCTTGTCACTAAACAATCCCACCAGTTCTACAGACAGCTGAGAAGACGTCCGACTTACCTGACGATATTGTGGGGGACGAAGTTCTCCAGGGGCGCCTCGGAGTAGGAGTCGCTCAGGTGAAAGAGACTGGCTCTCCCAAACTTCCCAAAGGGGAAAGAGACTGTCACCCCCTCGTTGGGAGTCACTTTCACCACGCGACCCATGGCCACTTCCCCTTTCTCAAGCTTGTGAGGACCTGGTTTTTGCAGGGGAAGAGGGTGGAGAGAAAGAGAACTTGACTCAAGGAACAGCAAGTGGGGCTGAGCCCCGGTGGCCTAAGTGGTTGAGTGCGGGACTGCGGACCGCGGGCTTGGCAGTTCAAATCCAGCGGTGGCTCTCAGGAGCAGAGGGCAGTGATGCCCAAAAAACAAAAACAACAACAACAAAAGGAACAGCAAGCCAGCCAGGCACAGTAAGGCTGGAATGGCCAGGCAGATCCAGATTACCAGACCTCGTGTCAAGTCAATCAGGGCTATGGAGGGGACAACCCTTGCTCAGGGGCTTGAGGAGAACGAGGATGCATAGGAGGTGACTGAAAGGGTAGGGAAGGACACCTGCCATGGGGCAAGGTCCCAAGAGAACAACTACCCTAAGGAGACACCAAAGTAGGCTCCCTGGACTCCGGGCACAAAGGCATTCGCCAACCTGGGTCATGACTGGAGACCCCCTGTTCTTCCCGGCTGCATCACCAACCTATGAGTGACAGACACAAGAAGGCCTTGGAGGAATCCGGACCAACCACGGTGGCCCTCAAGGCCTGACCAAGCCGGAACTTCTTGTCAGGATGCTTCAGGACCTGAAAGGACAAGCAGATTCCTCCGAGGTTTGAAGAAAAGCCTGTGGTTTACTCAAAATCAGAGTGCGTAAGTACCTCCCAAGCCGAGACATAGATAGGGTAAATACGTGCACAATGTCTTATACTCTCTGTGAGCACACACAAGCGTGTGTGACCCTGGGCTCCTTTCCAGACACCACCAAGGTCAAGCACACTGACCTTGAAGCTGAGGGAGGTGAGCAACTGGGGAATCCTCCCTCGGATGTCGGGAGAAATCTCCACTTCGAGCCATTTCTTAACCACGTTGTACTGGAGAGGACAAAGGGAAAATAGGAATCAGGAGCATAAAGACACCTCTTGTTTGCGCTGTGGAAACGCTTCTGAAATGTTCTTGTACAGTCCCCTCTGCAGGGCTCTCTGCCTCTGCTTCTCTCAAGCTTGGCTCAGAGCTCACACCAGCCTTTCCCAGCATAGAAGGACACACACACACACACACACACACACACGCACACACCCCTTCCCTCCCTTCCTCTCTTCCTCTCAGCTGATTGAGAAGCCAAGAGGACTTGAGGCCCCCCCCCACCTCTGTACCCCAGGACTGAAGGACAATCTCTGGTTTTAAAGCCACCTTGGACTTTGATCTTTCACTGCTTACAGTGTCCTGCCCTGAGGCCCCCATCTCCAAGCCCGTTTAACAAAGTCCCCGGGCAGCCACTGTGCGCATGGCACCCCATGGCGGCGAAGAAGCCAGCCGGCCCTGCTTTCAGGGAGACGTCCGTCTCCGAGGGTAATTGACAAGCGTGCCAAGACCCAGAGGAGCCGGCAACCGGCAGAGGCACCACGAGTGAGAGCGAGAACGGACGGGGATTTCTCTGCGCGGCTCCCGGGAAGGGCAGCAGGCCACTTCAGATGTGGCAGCCAGTGTGGACAGACGAGACAAAGGCACTGCGGGTGACCGGTACGCGGGTACCCACGACGAGGACAACACAGAGCCATTAGTCGCTGTTAAAGCAATCTGCAGTCGACGGCCACCGAGCACCAGGACTCATAATCCACAGCTCTGACCGAAGCCCTGGCAGGGTCGGAACAAGCCCTCTCTGGCACCCACTTACTTACTGCCCTTATGAAAGGGGCTGTTGAGTGTCCTGGGGTCGATCTCAGCTCCTGGAGACCCCAGGGGATGGAGCAGAAACTGCGCGCCACCCCGTCCCCCCCGCCCTAGGGTGTCTGGGCTGTAATCTTTACCCTTTATGGAACCAGCTTACCAGGTCTTCTTCCCTGGAGCCAGTGGGTGCGTCTGATCTATGAACCTTTCAGGGAGCACTTACCCAGTGGCACAGCCGGAGATCCTTCTGATGAAAGCTAAAAGTCTACCATCCAGTATTGAGCCAACGCTTGACCTTGACACGTATCCCTTGTCCTTTATCAATTTAAAACTTGGCTTTCCCTTGACATCTACAAACATGCTGAATCCCTACTTGCCTGCTGACTGCTTCATAAACCTGAACTTGAGTTGCCCAGTCAGACTAGAAATTTCCCGGGCGCCAAGGCCAAGCGTCACCTCTACAGCAGCTAACAGGTGTGCCTGCCCACTGCCACAGCTGACGGATGTGCCTGCCCAGTGCCACAGATGACCGGTGTGCCTACCCAGTGTCACAGTGAACAGGTATGCCTGCCCAGTGCCACAGGCTTTGGTCTCCAGTTTCTCCTGACAGTGGGGAGTCGCGGCCCCGGAAGGCGTGAGGCACTTACCCTCTTTAAGAAGCAAGTGACGGTCTGGCCCGCCTGGTACTGTTTAATCTTCTCCGAGGGACTCACAGAGTGCGTGTTGAGTGCAGTGTGATCATCCTTCTCCAGCTCACTGTGGAACAAAGGCAGCGAGAAGGGGGAGGGGGAGGTGTCGACGGCGAGCCCACCACCAGAGGGGCTAACACGGCATGATCTGTAGGTCCACCTCCATCTGCCTCCTCCTTAAGAAAATCTGGGCCTGCAGAGTCTGCCTTTGACGGCCCTTTCGGTAGCAGCCCTCAGCACAGAAGGCTCCTTAGTAACAGGCAAGATGGGAAGATGAGCCCGGGGCAAACTGGACCCGCTACTGAGTGACTGACTCTTCCCCACCTAGCATCCCTCCGGGCCCGCTCCTCTCTACAGAACCCTGCAGGACCACCACCTCCCATGACTCCAGCCCAGCCTCAAGTGACCCGGCCGCAGTCCACAGCTCATCCTGGTCCCATGTGGTCTACTCGGGGAGGGACCGAGGGCTAGAAAATCAAGCTGTGAATAGAGCCCTTTCTCTTGAGTAGAGGCTGACAGACCGAGCTGTAGGCCGTCCTTAAGAGTGCTAAATTCCGCATAAAGCATTTACTTTAAGTCCATATAATTTTCCTAACCAGTCACGTGGGGCCCTGGTGGCATAGTGGTAAGTCCTGGGCTGCGATGCGTGAGGCCGCAGTTTGAAACCACCGGCTGCTCTGCAGGGGGGTGGGGGAAGATGGGACTCCCTATTCCCACCAACAGTCAGTGTTGGAAGCTCGCAGGGGCAGTTCGGCCCTGTCTTACACGGCCCCATGTCAGAATTCACTCGAGGGCAGTGAACCAGTGCTGTGAGGGCAGGGCAACTACCCCATTGAAGGACTGAGACAAACGGCACGTGGAGCACCGAAGCCAGTCCCGGCACTCACGAAACGAAGAGGAGAGCAGAGGTCCCCTGATCCCAAGGCCGTCCCTGACCCCGGGACCAAACGGCTAGAGCTGTCCTCACCTGGGCCGAACACTCAGCTCTGGGATGGTCCGGATGAACCTGGGGTGACTTATGGGGAGAAACCTGGAGAAACAGAGAGGATCCAATCACTTCTCACCCTGGCGATCCCCCACCCCAGCCAAGCGTGCCGAAGGAAACTGCGGTCTCTGTCACAGCACCACTGCCCAGGGCCAGAGGCGTTCGAGGGCTTCCCGTCTCAGGAACATGAAGCAGCAACTGACTCAAAGGCTTTTTTAGGAATGTCATCTGAAACCCTGGATGTATCCCAGTGCTTCTATTTTACAGAGGAAATGGGTCTGGTACAAGAAGGAAGCAAGTGGGCTGAGCCCCGGTGGCATAGTGGTTGAGTGCAGGACCGCGGTCCACTGGGTTGGCGGTTCAAATCCAGCAGTAGCTCTCCAGGAGCAAGGCTGGGCTTTCCACTCCCACCAGAGGGCAGTGATGCTCCCCCCAAAAAAACACACACACAAAAAAACAAAAACAAAGTGGTTGTGCGCGGGACTGTGGCCCATGGGGAAGGAGGTTCAATTCCAGCAGTGGGGCTGGGACTCCTACTCCCACCACCGGAGAGCAGTGATGCCCAACCTAAAAAAACAAAACAAAAAAAAAACAAAAAAAAAAAACAAAGAAGGAAGCAAGTGTTCTGAGACCAATCAAGGCAATGACTACATCACGCTGCTTGCTTGATATGACCAATGTGTGTGGTGTACGTGCCAATAAAAAAAGAAAAGAAATTCGCTGACAACGGTACACGCTGTAAGTTCCAGTAAGGGGAGTGGGGACTGGATGACAGTAATTGCTGGTGGAGCCCAAGCAGTAAGCACATGCCAGCATGAACCCCGGCACAGTCCCCGGTACCTGTTTCCCTTCCCTCTTTGCAATGAGCAAGCAAATGGGGGGGGAGGCCAGCACCACTATGCTCACTTGACGAGTCAGGAAGATAAAACTCAAGAGAGGTAAGAAGCTATTGGCACCCCAAATTTTAAGAGTCAAATGTGAACTCCAAGCTCAGGTCAGACTCTAAACCTCGGCTCTGAATCTCAACGTTCTGTTCCCCTTTGTTAAAGACGGTGATTTCGACACAGCAGGCCTGTGTTCCCATCTCCCCCTCTCCCCCTCTCCACCAAAGCCTGCGGCTGACCCCTCCCTCAGCCCACCACCCCAAGGCCTCCATACTTGAACGTCTTCACGTCGCGCCCGCCAATCACCCGTGCAGTGACGGTCGTGCCAACTCTGAGGCTGCTGGTGGGCACAGTGCCTGGCGGCACATCCTCGAGAATGTGGGAGGCGTGGATACAGCCGATGACGCCATCCCCCAGAGTCAGCACCACATGGGTGGTCTTAATGGACTTGACCGTTCCAGTGACCGTGTCCCCGATGGACAGGGTGTGCTTCTTCACGGACCCCACAGCCAGGGCTGGGTCCGCTTCCTCGTCCTCGTCCACCGTCTCTGACTCCGTCCGGGCTTGTCTCAGGGTTCTCTTAGCAGCGGGGCCCTCGACGGCCAGCAGAAGGCCAGTCACTCCCGGCTGGGAGGTCTTGAGGGTTAAGGAGACACCCTGTCCCACCTGCAACTTCTCAGAGTCAAAGCGGAAGGTGTCGTTGAGGTGAGAGGTCAGGGAGAAGACGGCCAGCTGCCCGGTCTCTGCCAAGGAGGCGATGGCAAAGGACTCTTCCAAGTGCTGCACGGTGGCCTGGTGCTCACTGCCCTTCCTCAGCTGGAAAACAGGAAGGATTCGCCATTGCCAGGATCTGTACCAGTCACTCGCTTGGGGCCCCATGGGGCAGGGTGGGGGAGACCCTCTGGAAGTCAAGAATGGCCTGGGCGTTGATAAGACTTCCCTCCCTTCTAGCTCTCCTTGTCTGTGAACTCACAGCGCCACAGCTCAGTCACGGGCAGGGCTGCGTTGGGTCTGAATTCAGAGTCCTAGGCCCTGCCCAAGAACTAGGGAATGAGGATTCGCTGACAGCATCCCCAAGGTTCTGATAGAGTCAGGTGGTTTCTAACAGCCCGTCCGCCCGCCAGCTTCAAGCCTTCATAGTGCCTGGCTCTCCCAGGCTGGCACCAACCCCCTCATTCTTCACGCTTTCTATCCTTCAAATGGTACTAGCTACACCTTCCCCTAACTCCAAGTTCAGAGGATTGGTATTCTCTTTCCCACTCTCGATACACGAGATGATATCGCCGTAATTCTCGGTACTGCACTCTCTACAACTAGGTATTTTAGTAAGTGCTTTTCCTCCCCCCTTGATTTTTTTCCTGCCACGATTTTCTCAACAACAAAATTATATAAAGGAAATTCATTTCCAGCATTTAAAAATCAGAACTATACGACTCCCAAAACATACACAGGCTTTGCCTTCTCTTTGCAAACCAAAGCCTTGGCAATGCTGGACTATGCTGTGCCACCCTGGTCACGCCCAATGAAACTGAGTGGCCGCTGTCCCTCAAGGCCGGGTCTGGTCGGGATTCCCCAGCTTGTTGGGGTCTTGTTCTGCCCATGCCCGGGGGGGGGTGGGGGGGGGTAGGCCCGAGGAGAGAGTAACCGTAACTCTTCTCACTGTGCACCAGCCACAGCTATGAACCACCACACTGGGACGAGAGGCACCAAGCGGGACCGTCCCAGGTGAACACCCTCCACCCCCCACCCCCGGCACCTGAGCCATGTGTGGGGTGCGGAATGCGTGGATGGGAAAGCAGGGAAGCCAAAGGATGAAGTCGGGGACCAACTTACCCTTTTATGTTTTCTCGTCACCAGATCGTGGCGCAGGGAAACATGGACTTCCAACTTGAGCATGTCCACATGTAGGATGACAGCTTTGTTTTTCTGCCCGGATTCCACCTCCTGCCCTGCGGAGCAAAACCACACGGGGCATCAGCACCCCCGGGGCACAGGTGTGACCTCCAGGCGCCCTACAAGCCCTGTGGCTTTTCTGAGAACGGCAAGGTCTAGGTTGAGCCACAGCTAGAGAAGTCAAGGGCTGCTTTCCAGAGTTCAAGGCCAGGCCAGCCATACTTAATGCACCTGAAACACTCAAAAAAAATCTAGATCTATTCGACTATGATGGTAAGAGAATTCATACCTAAACATGTCCACGGGTACACCTGCCAGCAATTTCTATGGGTATGGAGGAGGGTGATGGGCAATGGGCTTCCCCTGTGACTTTGGGTGGAGAGACCACTAGCACTCACCTGCCCGGTGGTATTTGCTGGCTCTCAGGACCAGGCCTGGCACTGGGCCCCCACTGAACACCACAGAGCCATCTTCCAGGACCTCCTGTACCTCCAGGTCAAGGACCATGCCTGAGGTCATCTCAGCCAGGGTTTGGACCAGCACAGAGTCTGCCGGAGAGACCGAAGGACACAGGGATTAGTAGCATTCTCCTCCTTCAATGTCCCATCACCACGGATGGAAGGGGGAAAACCCCACTTTCCGCAAAAGCTCTCCGGGAGCCACGAAAACTCTAGTCCCAGGCAAGGGCCCATGCGTCCACCTAAGACCACAGCCTGTCACTGCTAGCAGCACAGCTCGTCTTGGGGTTCTCAGGCTCTTGCCTTTTCATTGAGTGTCTACCCTGCTCGAGCCGCCTACTTGCAAACCCCTCCTACCAACACCCCAACACGCTGAGGCAGTGGTCCAAGTCCGAGAGGCCAGTGGTGCTGCCCTCCCTGCAAAGCAGTCAGGCAGGCTCCTGACCCCTTTCCACTCCCTCGAACCCAGGAATGGCCACTGGGCAAGAACATGTCTTTGTAACAAACGCAAACCCGAAAGCAGGGAAATGTGGAGTCTGGATCGGGAGACGCACAGAGGGGCCTCTGGGATGCTGTAGGCACTTGACTGACACTGTGTGTGTGCTTGATGACTGTCGTGCTTCCAGAGAAACAAGTTCACCAGAAAGACTTTTTTTTTTTTAAGTTCTGTGGAGTCTGAGACGTCATCCCAATAACAGAGAGACTCAACCCGTCCATACTCGACCCTCTCCCGGTGCCCTCCTGACCTGCCCGGCTGCCCTGTGTGTGCGCATGCGCATGCACACCCCCCCACCCACCCTCACCTCGGTTGCTCATGAGGCTGCGCACGCCCTGCAGCTCCTCCAGACACTGGCTCAGCAGGAGGAGGCTGGTGGCGGCCGTGTCCCCCAGACTGCAGTCCGACAGCCGCAACGACAGCAGCATCCGCTGCTTCTCCTCGTCCACGTTGGTCACCTTGGCGACGACCGTCTGCCCCACGACAAAGTGGTCGCTTGTGGAGGTCACAAATTTGTCGCTCAAGACCTGACGGGGACGGGTGGGCGGAAAATGGGAGCAGGAAAGGAAGCCGCCCGCCCCCCCCACCGCCCCGCTCTCCGGTCTCAGACGGCCCTGGGGAGGCAGCCCGTGGGGGTCAGGCTCAACTCACAGCTTTGGGGGCCAGGCCACTGAGGCCCGAGGGGAACTGCACGAACACCCCGTAGTCCTTGACGCTCTTCACAAACCCAATGAGTAGCATGCCGGGCTGGATCTCCGAGAAGCTGCTGGGATCCTGGCCACCTTCTGCGGTGGAGACCAGGGCTGGTTTCCTGCAGACGAGCTGGAGGCCTGCGTTAAGGAAGGCTCCAGGGACAGCACACACCCACTGCTCCCACCGCACGCCCCACGGCTGCTGCCATGACAGGTCCCCGGGCCGCCCTGCACACCACAGCACGCAGAGCTTGTGAGACATGCACCCTCCCCAATGCCGCCGAGTCCCCTCCGACTGAGATTTGCCATCACTGTCACGGAAACCCTTCGAGACAGAGTGAAACTGCCCACGGGGCTCCCAACGAGGCTGTGATTTTTACAGAAGCAGAATACTCTTCGGTGGGCTCCAACCACTGACCTTTCGGTAAGCAGCACCGTGTGCTAGTCACAGGCTACTTCAGCGCCACCCCAGAACTAGTAAATCCATACCTGAGGTCTGGACCCCATCACTGGAGGCTGAGCAGGTCTCCAGGCGGCTCTGCCGAGCCCGAATTACAGAGGCCTTTCCGTATTGTCAGCAAATTGCCGGCTCGGTCCTGCAGTCTGACCGCTGATCAGCCAGGACCCAATCCTCCCCCGTCCTCACCTCCCACTGACCAACCCACTTCACCCCTCAGCCCATCTCCACGCTAACGACCTTCTACTCGACTCTCTCACTCCCCCAAGTGCTCAAGGCAAGATGAAAGGGAGCCTTCCTGAGCCCCCAGAGGGGCCCTAAGCGGAGGAAGAAGAATGGCAGGTGGGCAGCAGCCACCTCATTCACTGCTCCAAGCTGGGGGGCAGGCACGAGAAGTCCCAGCAGGCCGGGGCTGCTCCCACATCAGCCCAGCACCCCGGGGAGGCCCTTCGACTGGGCTTCTGCTCCTCTGGACATTTCTGGCTCACTCGGCCTGACCGCCAGCTGCCTCAGCCCTCTCATTTCCCACCAGCGGCCTGGATGGAAAGCCAAGGCCGACTTATGCTTTGGTTGTGTGGGAGGTATTTCTGTGGTCAAGGGACTTGATCATTTCCCCTCCCAATCAAGTTTCCAACCGAGAGCAGAGACTGGCCCGGAACTGCCCCAGCCGAGGGCCACGGCTCCCCACCCGGCCTCCAGCTACACCACCGACGCCAAGAAGGATACGACACGCCCTTCACTCTGCAGACACAGGACCCTGTGCAGGGTGTCACCTGCCTGGAGCCAGTGATACAGCAGTGGGCCATTGGCCACATGGTCGGACAGGTGCGGCGTGGGGAGGAGGGCAGGGATGTTGTGGGGCAGGACCACCACCTCCAGCCCATCTGGGGCCTTCTGCACAACCTTCACGTCCACCAACTGCAAGGAGGAGACAGACGAACACATCACCACTCGCCCGGCGCAGGAAGGGTCCCAGTCTGACTCTGGCTGTTCAGAGACCTCAAACCCCAGCAGCAGGAACCACCCAGAGGCTAAGCTGAGAGAAGCAGCCCCGCACGGGCCCCTCGCCACCGGGAGCACATACCAGGGCCATCTCTGAGCTCACCCACGTCC
This sequence comes from Nesogale talazaci, assembly GCA_004026705.1. NCBI lineage: Eukaryota > Metazoa > Chordata > Mammalia > Afrosoricida > Tenrecidae > Nesogale > Nesogale talazaci. The sequence continues at coordinate 5,968 of PVJH01039728.1, read as the reverse complement.
CCTCGGACCTGCTAGCTAACAGCAGCCCATGCTGGACAATCACACGGAACTCACCTTCCCTTCCTGATCAAGTTCACGTGATCAGTCGCAAGGGAGAGGGCATACACATCTCTAGTCCCCAAATCTCCATAGCCATCGTCCCACCCCCACCCTCTCCAGGACAGTGGTACCCTGGTCTGGGGCACTGTAAGAGGCGGCCACAAGTGGGACAGTATCCAGGGAAGTACCTGTCCAACACGAACGGCCTTCCCTTTCTTCTGACTCCCTCCCTCAGTCTCCTTCTGTGGGTCCTGCGACAGCTTGAAGGATAAGAACATTCTCTCTCTGTCCGGCTCACAGTTCAGCACCGTCACCTTCACCACCTGGGGAGAGACCCATGCGGTTGGCTCACTCTGCCCAGCAGGCCCCTCGGGCCTGGGGGGTAGAGGTGGGGGTGGAGGGTCCTGCTTAGTGCTGCGGCAGCCCGGCAGGTCCAACGAGGCCTGGGATGAGAACAGAAAGGGCTGAAAGGGGAGCTGGACACCCTGAGGGCAACAGAGAGTCCCCGTAAGTCAACTATTTGGACGAAAGGGAAAAAAACAAACATGGATCATTTTGCCGATACAACCTCACACTTTAATATTATTTTCCCTTGATAAGGCAGATTCACGAGTTTTACAATCCTGTCCCCTTGTGGTGACCGTGACCTCAAAACAATCCAGTTTGGGTGTGAGGGACCACTCTGTCCCCCCTCCCCCCACTTCTTCCAGGCCATGGCCTGAATCGCCAGCGTCCATTGAGGTAAGTCCAGCCCCAGTCCCAGGCACTCTCCTCTGCAGTCCTACTCCCACTCCTAGAAGCCTGCGCCCATGGGGTCTTCCCGGGGAGGGGGAGGGGGAGGGGGAGGAGGGAGGCTCACCTGGCCAGGGTAAAAGATGGTCTCCGGTGCAGAGACGTACTCAGTGCTCAGCTCGTGCTTGGGCGCCAGGCCCTGCACGTCGTTGTAGAACTTGACGATGCAACCACAGTCCTTGACCTTGAAGATGAAGCCGTGGGTCTGCAGGCCGGGCTTGGCGCCGGTATAGCAGGTCAGGGCAGGCAGTTTGGACTCAACCAGGGTTTTCTTCAGGGTCATCATCAATCTCTTGGCTTCCGGGTCACAAAGCAAGACCTGGAGGAAGGAGACTGGCCGCCATCAACCCGGGAAACCAACCGCTGACTCTTCTGAGAATTTTCTCAGCCAGCGGGCCTGGACACCGGAGGTTCTCAACCTGGGGGCCGAGACCCGGTGGACAATCCACCAAATTCCAATTGTTCTTCTAAGGAGTGCCTGGAAACTGCCCCCATTTGGCCCTGAAGCACTGCTTAGTGTCCTGACGTTCCCTCCAGGGTCTTGGGTCCCGGTTTCTCCTGCCTGGTCTTAGATCCCTCCTGCATGACCTCGAGTCTGGTCCCACAGGATGAACGACAGACAGACGCATTTAACCAGCTCAGCGCTGCTAGCTTGTTAGCTGGGAACCAAGAGTCAACCAAGAGTGCCCTCAGCGGACCATCTCCCTGAGGAGGGAGAAACTCCTCTCTCTACCACGTTGACTCTTCAGGACTCTGTGTATCTTCTCTGGGGTCCCAAAACTGTTTCAAATCTCTCCTTCAGCAGCTCCACAAGGGCTTTCTCTGAGCCTGAAAAGCACACTGGCTCCTCCACTCCCCCCCGCCCAGCAACTGTCGAGCAGGCATTCTTGTGGCGGGCGGCTGAACAGAGGCTGGCTCTGGTGTTGACAAGCAGCGACGACGACGACAACAACGACGACGACGGGCTCACGGCGACTACTTCAGCACCATGCTCGACAGATTAAATGAGACGACTCGGGACACTTGCCCAGCATGGCGCTTGCGGCTGGGATGGTCGTCCGGGATTCTTGCCGCCAGTCTACCCTTGCCTGGCCTTTCTGACACACAACCACGGCATTGTCTGCACCAAACCACGCGGCACATCACACCCTGGCCTGTGGCCTCCCAATGAAGATTACTGGCACCTAGTGATCCAGGCAAAGACCCCGTTTTCTCCTCCCAGTGCCACACACGTCACCAGACACACTGCGGGCGTGAGGGGCCGTTCCGTGACAAAAGGCAAAAAGCCCCAGCAGAGAAGCACCGTGCTTTTCCCGTCTGACCCAATTCCCCCAGACCAGGCTGACAGGGCGGGAGACTCACCCGGCACTTGACTTCATGCCCCACGGGGTACTTCTTCTCCGGATTCTTCATCGGGATGTCGGCCAGGTGCATGGGAGGGACCAGGCCCCTGATCTGTCTGCCCACCTTCACCAGCATCCCATAGGGCTTGATGGCCAGCACCGTGCCCTGGAGTCCAAAGGAAAGATGCTTGATGCTTGGAAAACTGTCTCTCCCCCATCTCTCAGACCAGTGCTCACCAACCCAGCCTCATGGGTTCACGGTCCCCGTATGGACAAGGCAGCCCACCTGACCTTGGGACCCAGACACGGCACTGCCTTGAGTCCACGCTGAGTCAACACGGCCCTGGAGGGCAGGGCAGCGCAGGGCGGCTCCTGAGTTCCTGAGACCGGAACCCACAGCTGGGGGTTTCAGACTGCTGACCTCGGGGGGGGGGGGGGGAGCCCTCCATGGGCGTGCCCACCCAGCTACCAGGGGCCCTCAACCTGGATTTAGTAAGGTGCATTCCCAGGAAGCCTCAAACGTTTTTTGTGTGAACATGCACTTCGTCTGCCTAACAAGAATGTCCGTCTACCCCCAAGTCTAAATAGCCGGCCAAGAACAACAGAAACGGGTTTCTGACTCATACTTCTTGGACCTCAATGGACATATACCTGACTTTTAACCTGCTCGAATCGTCATCAAATCAAGCCCAAGACTTATGATCTACTGCCTCTGTGTGGTCAGAAACCCTCATCTTAAAATTATCAGTAAGTGATCCAAGGGAAGGGAAAAGAAAGTCTAGCAAGCAGGCCTAGCACTTCCACGTGCGTTAGCATGAAGAATATTTAAGTGAGCTGAACGATGGGGGGGGGGGCAGGACACGCTTGTGTGTGTGTGTGTGTGTGTGTGTGTGTGTGTGTATACAAGGTCTTACCTTTACCACAGCCCCAGGCTTGATGTCCTGATAGCTAATGTACTGTGCTTCGATGATGGAACTACAGCCAGGGGAAGACAAAGAATTTAAATCGATGCTTGGCAGCTGCTAAAATCCAGGGCTCTCAAAACCAAGAAAGAAAACTGCCCCAGAACAAGCCTAGGAACACCTGCCTACATGCAGACACAGACACACACACACACCACAGCACGTGTTCACGACACACTTACGTCCGCAGAGAGAGCAGTGCCAGTTCATCCATGGGGCTGTAGTCAATAATTCGACACTTGTGAGTGCTCTTGGGCTTAAAGAGCTCGGGCTTGAGGGCTTTCTTAGATTCGGAGAGGTGGCTGACCTGCAAAGCAGCGAGTCATTCAGACCCAGTCGGGACAGCATAGTCCATATATGGCGCTACAGCACGCACTGAGGCGGCTCACTGTTTCTCCCCACCCCAGGCCCAGAAGAACCCCTCGAACTACCGCCACCACCACAAAGCGCTCGTCACCCTCTGGGGAGGAACTGCACCCACGCACGGCCCAGTATCAACTTCCTCACATCAGTATGGACCAGAGCTAAGTCCATTCAGTCCTGTCTTATCTACAACTGGCTTGATGCTGGCACAATAGAGCTGAGCAAGCTCTAAGGCCTGACGGTCTACAAGGTTAAAATAAGCCCCACCTGTTTCTTTCCAAGCTTCCCGAAGTCCTGCTCTAGACGTGGCCTCTTTCTTGTACTTACCACGTCCAGACCAAACAGGGCAAGCTGATTCCAAGTCAGCAAATGAAGGGAGTTCTAATCCCTATGAACAGTCTGCCACAACTGGGGACGTCCAAAAGTAGGAGACTAAAACCAAAGGTCCCCGAGAACAGAGGTTCCCAAGCTGATCGGACCCATTGCTCCCTTTTGGGGAGGGGGATAGAAATTACTGTGCCCCACTGGCAACAAAAGATGGACTTTGGCCCATCATTCCAGAATAAAGTGTAGGTACCTGCCTTTGCAGCCCCCTGGCATCATGCAGACAACCCCTAGGGGCTCATCACCCACTTTGGGAAAAACATGGTCCCCATGAGAAACCCTGAATGAGAGAAGTAGCCTCCTCACCCGGGCATAGGCCAGAGCCCCGTCCTTCAGCTGGAAGGTGGCCCCCGTGTTGCTGAAAAAGTTACGGACAGGAACGCCCTCCAGCACGGCCCCGAGGTTCTGGCAGGAGAGCCGAGGCAGCGGGCGCCCAGGCTGGAGGAAGATGGGGCGCAGGCTCAGCCGAACAACTCTGGTCCGAGGGTGCACGGAAAGGATGCAGGCTCGTACCTGGACAGGGGAGAGGGTCCGGTGAATAGGAAGTGACCCTCTAGCCTATTGCTTCCTTTCCCTCCCTGGCCCCACCACCCCTCGTAACCATGGATGCCTGTTTCTTTGGAAAATGAAATCTTTTATCTAGATTTTTTTTTTCCTTTAACAATCCATCACATTTTTAAGAGCCATTTATCTACGCAAACATACATCTTCTTCCTGTCAAATAGTCTTCCAAAACATTGTAAGTGATACAAGATTCAGTATAAACAGAAACCAAACCATAAAGAAAAATACGAAGCAGAAGCTAAAAGTTGCTGTTTCTGCCACCCTTATCTCGAACCTCAGCCCCCACCCTAATGCCAGTAGTTTATTGTGCTCCTCCCGAAGGAGGTCTTCCTCTCCATTTCTTCTCTGCCCACCTAAACAGGTGGGTCTACGATGTGCCCTGTAGCTAGCTGTGCTGCTGGGCAGCTGACTGGACCACACATGGAATAAAGACACGGGGAGATGTAACACTCCTTACTGTCTGTTTTAAGCCATAGGTTCCGGTCTTCTTGGGTTCCAGGTGCATAAAGTCGACCAGGCCCGTGAAGAAGGAGAGAAAGTTCACTGTGAGGCCAAGTGGCGTCACCTAGAAATACAAAGAACAGGAGGTCATCAAGAGCATCGCTCTCTCTAAAGGGACCAGGAACGTGGGGAACACTGTCCACCCTACACTTGCTAAAGGCCACGTGAGCTTGTTAACTGTGTGCCTCTCCCCTCCAGCTAGGCTCATCAATCTTCCTTCTGGAACAAGTAAGCAGGAGAACGCCGCTATTCGGTGGCTTTTTCTCTGTTCAATCTGCTCAAGCTCTGACATAAAACAAACATTCAAAGACGTAAAGGACTTTTTTCTATATTTTTTTTGGGGGGGGGGCGCACATCACTGCAATCCGGTGGTGGGAGTAGGAGGCCCAGCCCCACTGCTGGAATTGAACCTCTGTCCCAGTGGGCCAGAGTCCCGCACACAACCACTACGCCACCGGGGCTCAAGCCAGGACTCTTTTTTCTTTTCAATAACTTTATTGGGGGCTCTTACAGCTCTTATAAAATTTCATACATCAATTGTATCAAGGATGTTTGTACATATGCTGCCATCATTTTTCCAAAATATTTTCTACTTGAGCCCTAAAGGACTCTTAAATCACTCAACATTAAAGGCAAATAACCCACTTAAAAGGTGGGCAAAACACTCAAACAGACAAAGAGGAGACAAATGTGGTCACAGCCAGGAAACAGGAAGATACTCAGCATCACTAGTCAGCAGGAAAATGCAGGCCACACCCACTGGGGTTGCTAAGAGGGGACCGCGATTAACACGTGTCGGCACAGATGAAACCCTCACTCACTGCAAGAGACATGAAACAGTGCAAAGGAGACGTTTTTTATGAGAATGACAATGACAATGAATGCGCAAATGTACTTCGCATACAATGGATGGATGTATGGATTGTGGTAAGAGGTGTGTGAGCCCCCAATAAAATGATTTTAAAAAGAAAAAAAGTCAAAGTACATCACCTAGCTTAGTAGCGTCTATCTACACAATCA
>PVJH01039727.1:0-16211 GCA_004026705.1 Nesogale talazaci | reverse complement strand
TCTTACAGGTGGACTCTGTTGCTTCTCTGTTAGATGGCTGGTTTTTTTTTTTTTAATCTTCAAACCTTTAAGACCCCAGATGTGATAACTTTTGATAGCCAAGCACCATCAGCTTTCTTCACCATATTTGCTTATGCACCCATTTTGTCTTCAGTGATGATGTTGGGAAGGTGAGCACCACAAAATGTCGGATTGTTAGAACAAAGTGCTCTGGTGTTGAGCGAGTACTTGAGTCGAGGCCCAATGTCCAACTGCAACCTTACTTTTTAACATATAGATATCTGTGCATAGTGTTATTCCCTTCTCGATATATTTGACTAAATATATTTATTAAATTTATGTACATTTATTTACATGTGTGCATACCTGTATTTAGGCCTCTCTAAATGTCTTTTCCCTTCTAGTTCTTTTCTCTACTTCCTTTGCTGTTTTATTTGATTTTTGCCTGGTTTTTGTACTTATTAATGTATCTGCATGTCTATCTAGATAAGCTAGATGGGATAAATAATTCAGAGATGAAAAGAATGGAACCAATGGTTCTGGGGAATACGAGAGAAAGGGAAGTGGGAGAAAGGAAGGGGGCCTCCCCCTTCTCCTGCCTCCACTACAAAGACCCCAGTTCTCTTACAAATCTGGCTAGACCAGAACATGTATACTAGTATAGATAAGAGTTCACAACACAGGGGATCCAGAACAGATAAAGCCCTCAGGATCAATAAGGGAAGCAGCGATTAGAGGACGGTAAGGACTGGGAGTGGAGAGAGTAAGGGGAAAGCAATACAATGAGCGACATATGGCCCCCGTGCCAGGGGGACAAGCAGCAGGAAAATGGGTGAAGTGAGATAGCAGTCTGTATAAGACATGGGGGTGGGGGGAGGATAATATACAAATTACCAAGAGGGCATGGGAGAGGGCAGGTGGGAGAGGGAGGGGGTAAATAAGGAGCTGGTACCAAGGGATCAAGGAGAAAGAAAATGTTTTGAAAAAGAGGATGACGACACATGTACAGATGTGTCTAACAAGACAGATATATGTATGGGTTGTGGTCGGAGCCCCTAATAAAATGATTTTTTTAACAGCCTATATTTCTTTTTGTGCAAGTCATGCATCTATTGTATAAACTTACAAGAAAAGCCACTTAAGCCACTCCCTATTCCCAGAAATCAAATATAACTGCCGATCTGGTTTTGGATGTGCCGTCAACCTGTGGTATTGCCAAGGCCTGTGTCTGCAGACCTTCATGAATGCCCAAATTTTAGAGAATGGGGAGAGAGAAACACTCACCTCTTCACAAAGAGACTCTTGCATCTAGTCGACCTTAGTTGAAGCCTGGGAAAGGGACGTCTTCCTTTGAGACTGAAGGATGAGGGATGTGCCACCAACTTACTGGAGAGGAAAGGGGGACATTGCTTTGTCCACAGCTCTCAGCAACCTGGAGCTGAAAGGTGATTGCCAGGAGGAAAATGTCTTGGCAGGGTCAGCGGGGCCTGGATGGTGCCTGTGTTGGCCAACAGCTTGGAGGCACAGAGAAGTTGGCAGTTGGGAGTCCTGCTTTCCTGCATGTACCAACAGGTCAAGCCCGAGGGCTTGACCAATCCCTCATTTCCTGGGATCTGGAGCCAAGTGTGTTGTCTGCATGTAAGGAGTAGCATATCGATGAGGCTGAAAGGATGTTCCTTAAGCCAGTGACCTCTGTGCTCCTAAACTTTAGAACGAGGACCCACGTGTCCCTGGACATGGTAGCCAAGAAGGAGGGGCAGCAGATGTTTGCTCTGGTCATCCCAGGAACACGCGGTTTGCCAAGTACACATCCTCCCCAGGCCAACAGGAGAGCGTGCCAGAATTGGAGACCTGTAAGCAACCTGCCTCCTCACCCTTGCCCCCTTCTTAACACCACTTAATCCTGGTCGAGTCCTCTGACAAGCGACATCAAACACTGGCAATTTTTCCTCACACAAAAAGATCCAGACAGCCCAGACTGGCGGGCAAGCTCAGCCCACCATTCCAGGACAGCCACAAAGCTCCAACAGCTCTGGGGAGTGAGTTGCAACCTGCAGTGAATATTGCCTCTCCCTCCCCGCCTCCTACAGGCTGAAGCCCTGCGGGCCACTCCCTTGACACAGCCAGGAGCCAGCAGTGGGGAGTCTTCTACTCCTCAACCTGCCACACACTGACTCAACCTCTGCCAGGTTTCCTGGTGCCTCAGCCCAGAGCTTGTTTTTGCCGCACCCACAAAGCCATCGCTGGATGTCCCTCTTTCTTGCCCTGGAACCTCGGAGATGCCATTTCTTTTCCTCAGCCACACCTAAGCCCTTACAGCTTCTGTCTTCATAATTTTGTCTCCTTGTGGCTTGTCAAGGAAAAGAACTAGGAGTGTGATGAGAGCGATCTTAAATGAGAGAAATAACAGGGGAAAGACCAACACACTCCTCTGAGCATCCCAGCTAGGGGATTTCTTCCAAATAACCTACTGGGGAAATTTAATTAAGAAGATAAATCACTCAAACTTCAGGAGGGCCTCTGGAATTCTCCAAGGAAAAAGACTTGGGAAAGAGAACATTCATAACCTTGGGATCACTTGAAAAGCAAAAAAAAAAAAAGAAAAAATACTGAAATGTTCAGATACTGTTTCCCCTTAAGACACAGTCCCACCACCCATCTGTCACCTTGTCAGATTCTGGTGGCTGGTGAGGCTAGCAGCCAGAAGCCCGGCCACCGGCATGGCACATGACAGGAGGGTCACTCATGGTGGGCAGGTTTCAGCGGAGCTTCCAGACTAACACAAACTAAGAAGAAAGCCCAGTGGGTCCATTTACAGAAATTAACCGGCGGAAACCTTAAGAAACACAACAGGACACCATCCAACACACTTTGGAGCTAGAGCAGCAGTTCTCAACCTGGGAGTCATGACCTCTCTGGGGGTCGAACCCCTTTCACAGGGGTTGCCCAGTTCATTACAGTAGCAAAATTACAGTGGAAATAATGTTATGGGGCTGAGCCCCAGTGGCGTAGTGGTTGAGTGCAGGATTGCAACCCTCTGAGTTGGCAGTTCAAATCCAGAAGCAGCTCTCCAGGAGCAAGGCTGAGCCTCCTACTCCCGTCAGAGGGCAGTGATTACCCCCCCCCCAAAAAAAAGGGCAGTGATGGAAAAAAAAGGAATGTTATGGTTGGGGATCACCACCCCATGAGGAACAGTGTGACAGGGTCACAGCAGTAGGAAGGTTGAGAACCCCTGTTTCAGAGGATCTACCATGAAAGGGGGACTTCACATTAAGAGCAGTAGAGGGAAAGGGAGCCACCCTTGAGATAGAGTGACAGTAGCCGCAGCAAATGGACACAAAGAAGCGAGGGATTGTCACACTGACACAGTATCAGGCAGCGTGTTGAGCTGTTGTCAATTGCTTGGGAGTCCATTGAGGGTAGCTATTCATCTAGTTAATCTACGAGTCACTTTGGCACAAACACCGTATTTGGTTTGGAACCCCAACACCTCAGACACATAAACATACATGTACAGCACCTCCCCCACACACCTGAAGGTGTCAGGCCTTGTGCCCACCTCTAGAGGACTTGCTAGATTTCATGCATGACAACACAGGCTAGCAAGTTAAACTGTCATGCCTGACAAGTGCCTTTAATATAAACACCCATGGCCATAGAATCAATTTTAATCCACAGCTACAAATGATAGGACTTCTGAGAGTGTAAATCATTTGGGGAGGAGATAGCCTCATCTTTCTGACCCAGAGCAGCTTGCAGCTTTGAACCATCCACCTTGCCATTTCAAAGCCCAACACCTAACCTAGCAGCACAGGGTATACTTAGAATAAAACTCATTCTTATTTAACTGAGAAATTGGGTTAGTTTGTAAATGTAAGTATGGGCTGGTCCAAAGGTAGTGAGACCTCACAATGATTGCTTATACAGTCAATTACTGGCCAACCTATTTGTCTACCCTCCCCCCCCCCCACCTCATTACTGCACTTGAGTAGTCTTAAAAAAAAATGTAAGTATGTTTCGAGTATTTCATGGGACAAGCTTAGCTAAAAATTATTGTGTATCAAAATTCAAATTTAACTGAGCATCCTTTATTTTCATCTAGCAACCCAACCCTGAGTATCTGTCAGTTTCCCAGAGGCATAGTGTCATCTAACCCCACATAGATATTCTAGCCAGGAGCAAGAAAATATTCTCCATTTTCGTAGGTTTTTGGTGTGGCGTGCCATCAAGTCTGTTGTAAGGGACGGTGACTCTGTGTAGAATGGAATGAACACTGCCTGGTTCTGCGTCATCTCATGAGCATTCCTACATTCCAGCCCTTGTGGCACCTACTATGTCAATCTGTCCCCTTAAGGTTCTTCCTAATATATTTTTTAATGACCCTTGACTTTGCCAAGCCTGATGTCCTTCTCCATAGACTGATCCCTCCTGATATTATGTCCAAAATACATGCGATGAAGTCTCCCGATCTTCCCTTCTAGGGAGCATTCTGGCTGTACCACTTCCAAGATGATTCCTTTGGCAATCCACAGCATAGTCAACATTCTTTGCCAACGCCATAATTCAAAGGCATTTGTTTTCTTCAATCTTCTTTATTCATTGTCCAGCTTTCACATGCATATGAAGCAATTGAAAATACCAAGGTTTGGGTCAGTCAAACCTTAGTCCCCAAAGTGATGTCTAAACATAATCTTTTACAGCGGATTATACCAATCTAATATGTTGTCTGATTTCTTGACTGATGTTTTGGTGAGTGTTGATTGTGGATCCAAGTAAAATAAAAAGTCCTTGGCAATATCAATATTTTCTCAGTCATTTGATAATTATCCAAGACAAAGACTCTAGGAGTGGTGTAATATTTAAGTGCTCAGCTGTTCACCAAAACATGACCTGCTTGAATCCAACAACAGTCCCAGTGATCTTCTTCCACAGAGGTTAAGACCCAAACTACTGCCATTGAAAAGAGAGAGTCTCTTCAATAAATGGTGCTGGCAAGATAGAATCTCTTTTTACGAGAGAATGAAACAGGACCTGTACCTCACTCCATGCATAAGCCTGAAATCAAAATGGATCAAAGATTTAAATGCAAATCCAAGTACTATAAAGACCATCAATTGCAAAGTAGGGATAAACTTGAAAGCCCTATTGTCAACCACATGCACACTATCAAATACAAGAAGGAAAACACACCCCATGGAGAACAAAGCAGAAGAATGTGCTTTTATAAATATGTGCATCGGCAGACTTCACCAAAGTCAAAAGATTTGGTAATCTGTTTTAAAAAAAACTATAACTATAGATTTCATGCAATAAAAAATACTGTCTCAGCTGAGCCCCGGTGGCGTAGTGGTTGTGTGCGGGGCTGCGGCCCACTGGGTTGGAGGTTCAAATCCAGCAGCAAGGCTGGGCCTCCTACTCCCACCACCAAAGGGCAGTGATGCCACAAAAAAACAAAAAAAAAACAAAAAAAAATACTGTCTCAATAATAAAAAGGGCAAATAACCCAATATAAAACAGATGACATAACCAGACAATTCCCCAAGATGCCTTCAACAAACATAAAGAATATTCATGATCACCATCCCTTCAGGAGAGGCAAATCAAAATAATAATGGTTACACAACAATAACACACAAATGAAAAAAAAAGAAGAGAAAATATCAAATGTTGGAGAGGTTGTAGAGAAAATAGAGCCCTCATACACTGCATGTGAGACCACACACATGAATAATCACCGCAGAACATGATATGTCACTACCTCAAATGACTCAGTTAGAAATTCCATACAATCTAGAAATCCCTCTGCTGGCTATATATCCTTGAGTAAGAGTCATGAGATGAACAGACATTGTAGCGGTCGTGTGAGTATGTTAATTTCATGATTGGGATATAGGGGTGGAGTCTAGCCTGTTAATCTGGAGATAGCCATTGAGTAGCCAATGAGGTCTCCATGTGGGCATGGCTTTCTCCTGAGACTTCTGGGAAATCTCGTGATATTTCCTTGATGGAGATGAGAAGCTATCTCCCCAGTTGTTGGGAGTTAGTCTCGGAGACAATGAACTATGGACAAGATGGCAGCGTCCCAGGAGCTGAAGGAGCCAGAGGAGAAGCCACACAGCCTTACCCTGATGGAACCAGACCTCTGAACCTGGCGAAGGCACGTGGAGACCCCTGCCAGTGCTGAGTTGCCTCTACCACCACTAGATGCTGTTGATGGACCCTGAGCCCTGGAAGCGAGGAGCCATGGGGAGACCCCTGCCAGCGCCGGGATTCTGCACCCAGTGACCTGTGACTTCATGAGTCAGAAGAAGACGTTATAGACTGATATTGGGCATATCGGCTAATATTGAACTTATGACTTTGAACTGGACTGGGCTGGGATGCTTTCTTAATGTCCCATTCCTCTTGTATATAAACCTTACCTTATACCAATATGCGTGTCTATGAATTTTGTTTCTCTAGTCTACCCAGACGAACAAAGACATATACACACCAATGTTCAGCACAGCACTATTCATAATAGCAAAAAGATGGAAACAATCTAAATGTCCTTCAGTAGAAGAATGGACCTCAGGACATGGGTGGACCTGGAGAACATTATGCTGAGCAAAATTAGTCAATAACCAAAAGAAAATTATGTGATGAGAGCACTGTTATAAGAACAAACAAACAAGAGAAGACTTTCATACCAAAGGGAACAGACTCTAGAGGTTGCCAATGGTGGGAGCAGATGGAGGAAAGATGAAGCAAGAGGCTAGAGCAGTGGCTCTCAACCTTCCTAATGCTGCAGGCCTTATACAATTCCTCATGCTGTGGTAACCCCCAACCATAAAATCATATTCTTTGCTAGTTTATAACTGTAATCCTGCTACTGTTATGAATGAAGGGGCCCCTGGGAAAGGGTCACTCAACCCCCAAAGGGGTCATGACCCACAGGTTGAGAACCCTGGACTAGAGGGGGGACAGATATTAACCTAACTGAAGTGAAAGATCATCATCCACAAGAAGCCAATTCAAAGGAAGTGGGTAGGGCAAACTAATAGGGGGATTGATTGGCAATTCAAACTCCTGAAAACAAAATTGATGACCTGAAATATAACCCCCCACCTAATTAACAATTTTAATTGTTTCTTTAAAAAACAACTGCCTTTGAGTTGACTGCCACTTATAAAGAACTCATAGAGCAGAGTAGAACTGCACCACAGAGTGTCCCAGGCTGCAACTCTTTACAGAAGATTGTGTGCGGGATTGCAGCCCACAGGGTTGACAGTTCAAATCCAGCACCAGCTCTCCAGGAGCAAGGCTGGGTTTCCTACTCCCACCAGGGCAGTGATGTCACACACACACACACAAAAGTTGACACCTTAATGAGAAGAGTGACTGTTGGAGGGCCGCAGGAGTTTCCTAAGAATGAAAGAGAGAATTCTGCTGGAGAAACGACAGCACCGTGTCCTCTTGCTCTGTAGAATCTGGCAGAATTAAGACATGCAAAGTCCCAGCCTTGTTCAGATGGGAGAAGAAGACATGCGTCACCAAAATGGGAAAATCAAGAAAGATCTTTTAAGAAAGGCTCTGCTGGTTGCAGAAAAGGAGAAACACTCTCTAAATGAAGTCAAGGAAAAGCAGAAGCTATTCAACAGATATCTAGAGTGTTATAGACTCCTGGGAAAGTCTCCTAGGCTTCTAGCACAGGAAAGGTGAAGGCATTAGTGGCCCAGATCAATTTACAGTTGTCTCTAGTTTACTGGTTCCATTCTCCTCACTTGTTCCTGAGTTCACCTTGCCCTGGTAGCAACACCCCAGTCTCCTCAGGTTTTCCAGCTTCCATGACCATCTACCCATTGGTCCTTCCTTCTAGTTCTAATTCATAGTTACCAGGGAGACCATCTAATTGGCCTGGACTCACGCATAGCATGGAGAGGCCCACGTAGGGTTGGATGTCCTCCCTGTGCCAGCCACTCGGACAAGATGGGGGACGTTCAAAGCAATGAGACTCACTATTCGTGAGCGGAAGAAAGGACATGTAATAATCATTCTGCCCAGTACAGAAGAGAGAGGAAGTCAAGGGTCTTTATAAAAGAGGGAACATTTTCCACTGTCTAAAATGAGTATAAAGGGGTAACTTCAAAAGTAGATGGTGCCCGGCTATCAATCAAAATCATGTCTGTGGCCTTAAAGCCCTTTATCCAAACAAGCAACCACCTAAATGAGGAGCCAACTAGATCCACACAGGAGAAGCACACCAGCTTAACAGATCCAAAGATGACAATTACAAAATGCTAATACGGCAAAGGGAAAAGCATCAGAGCTAAAATTATGAACATCTGATTGGTAGAAGGTTCTGGAGGGCAGTGGAAGCCCCAAACCCATCTACAAAGTAACTGGTTAGATTAAGCCACTGGCAGACCCCCACTAGCCCTGGGCAAACAGGGTCTCAAACAGCCTTACTCTCAGGCAGAGACCATTATAATTTTGATTGTGCTGGACCAAACTCACTACATAGCCAATTGACCTTCCTATCGACCCACCTGAATTGGTTCTGAGTGCAAGTATCTCTTACTTGTTCTATGACAAAAATTCCTGCCCTGACTTTTTGAATATTGATGAGGGTCTTTTCTTTCTTAGTCATGACTCTATTTTGGTCTTTATGTTATTATTTTATCCTGAACCACCTTATTTCACTTTTATTACTTATTGTTTCTGTTGGGTTTCCCAGTTCGTGAAGCACAGGGAGAGTGGATGCATAATGATAATAACTGATGCAGGGGTACCTAGGGGCAGGGGGCAGGTGGTAGTGATGATAAGGGGACTTCAGGAATAAAAAAATGAAGGTGGGAGGGTGAAGAGGAAGCACTTGAACTGACTGTGATTATACAACTCATTTTAAAGGCAATTTAACCATGAGATGAGGGAACATTCTAAAATTGATATGGTAATGATTGTACAAGTCTCCTTGATATGATTGAACTATTGAATTATATGATATGTGAATTATGTACCAATAAAACTGTTTTTTAAAAAAGAAGTAACTTCGGCTGAGCACTGGTGGCATAGTGGTTGTGCGCCGGACTGCAGCCCACTGGGATGGAGATTCAATTCCAGCAGTGGCTCCACAGGAGCAAAGGCTGGGCCTCCTACTCCCACCACCAGAGGGCAGTGATGCCAAAAAAACTTTTTTTTTTAATTTAAAAAAAAAAAGAGGTAACCTCAGGCCAGAAGCCTATCTATGAGTGGGCAGTATGGTAGGAATTCTTCATATATCATTCTATTTGGTATTCCCACCAAATTTGCCCAGTTGTGCATTCTCCCCATTGGAAAGGTAAAAAAAAATAAAAATTAAGACTTAGAGCAGTAGGTCACTTAGTTAATTGGTAGAGGCACTAGAATCTGACATATACATATGCCTCTGACCAATATCTTTTTATACAGAATCAAACATTGAAGGAGGCTCTCTCTTAAACGAAGTCAAATAAAATGCAGACAGCAAAAGGGATCTACCTCCAGGATCTCCCTAGCAGAGTTGAATGGAGAGAAGAAGTTCAAATTGGGGTGGGAGTGGGGGCCTATAGAAAGCCAGCACAACAGAAGGATGGGAAGGAGCCATGTAAGCTGCCTGAGAACTCTGGGTAAAGCAGGGAGGGGCAGGAACACTGAAAAACAAGGCGGTGGAAAAGTGCTTGCTTTCAGAGAGTCATTTCTGTTTTTGATGATGATGTTCTTTGTTCCTGAACCAGAAATGCCTGGTAAAAGGCAACAAACAGATTCCTACCATTGCTCCAGCAACAGACAGAATCAGAGCCTTCCGAGACAGGTCAAGTGCCTTTTCTACCTCCCCACTTTCAACATTTCGACTGTCAGAGATGAGAGGTACGGGCACACCCCCAAGAGAGGCTGAATGCCTGGCCTCACTTGAACTGAAAGAGAGGCCGGGGGTTCATAGGGAGGGAGCAGTGGTCTTTGCTCATTCACACCTGGAGTCAGAGGCAGAGACCAGTCTCAAGGTCTGAAGCCAAGCCACTGAGAAAGCAAGGGAAAGAGGAACGGGGAGCAAAGTGCGCAGTTCAACTGATGCCCACACGCTGGTCAAGAGATCTGGAAGACACGCAGAGACCAGAGCCGAAGCTTGCCTTGGTTTTGCTCGGTGCCATCTGGACTGCTCGGTGAGTTTTTGACTTGGGTCTTCTTTCCATTTTCCAGCTGACCTGAATGGGGCAACGCCGGGCGGGAGAGGTGGCGTGAGTCACCCACAGATTCCAGAGCCCTCCCTCTGCCCCCTGCTCTGCCCTGTGCCAGACCACACAGCCTCCCTCCTCCTCCTGCCAAGCATGACTTAGCTCCTCATCCAGGTAGCACACTTCAAAGGCTCTGGGCGAGACCAAAGAGCCGGGCCAGCCTCAGAACCAGAGGACCTTCCAAAAGGCCCCAGCCCAAACACTCTTGGTCAGTTTTCTTGAATGTCTTCCCTAACACTTTGAATAACCCCTGGAAGATAGAACTGGAAAATCCAATTTTTTACTGGGGCTGCAGTGTGGCTCTGTGGGGCTTTAATTGTTGCAGAGTTGACCAGATGCCTGACAAAGAGGAGGCCTAGGCCTAGCTTCAATCACAGGGTTTGTGGACTGTTCTGTGAAGTTGGCCATACTGCCCCAGGGCCGTCAGAAAGGACAGGGTTCATGCAAGGGATCGAAACACACATTTCTTATCAAGAATGAGAAAGGGATATTCCTCCATAGGGGTCTTAATCAGACACAATAGGTTGCATTGCATTCCATATATGTGTCCAGACTCCTATAGAAAATTATAGAGATCGGGCTGAGCCCCGGTGGCGTAGTGGTTGTGCGCGGAACTGCGGCCCACTGAGACGGAGGTTCAATTCCAGCAGTGGGGCTGGACCTCCTACTCCCACCACCGGAGAGCAGTGATGCCAAAAAAAAAAATTATGGAGATCTTGGTTGTCAAGAAATTCTCATCTTGGACTGAGACCCCGTGGTGTAGTGGTTGAGTGTGGGACTGTGGTCCACAGGGTTGGCAGTTCAAATCCAGCAGCAGCTCTCCAGGAGCAAGGCTGGGACTCCTACTCCCACCTGAAGGCAGTGATGCCCAAAACAAAACAAAACAAAGAAATGTTCATCTTTGGATTCCTGGTAGCATGGAGTGCCTGGTATCGCTGTACTCTCATAAACTGTTGGCTGACTTGAGTTCAGGTGCCAGTGGTCTCCTCTGACTTTTATGAAACACACCAGAACATGAGAAGCCTAAAAATAATATTCTTCTTATAAGTCCTTTCTCTCTTGATAGGTGGATAAGATTTGGCACTGCTCCAGGGATCCAGTGTCTCAGAATCGTGTGTTGTACACATATAATCACAGCCTTAGCCTCTTTTACAGTGCTACCCGGTAGAAACTGCTGCACTTCAGAAAATAGTCTGCACTTACATGGTCCAACCGTGGAGCCAATAACTACAGCTTATCCAAAGGACAATTGCGACAAAAATGGAATCCACCACTCAGACTGCTGCGGAGGTTACGTGAGAGAGTCCCTCTGAAATGCTAAGCCCACTGCTTGGCACACATTGTCTGTCAGTTCACTTCCTGCCATCGTGTCCATCCCAATTCATAGCAACACAGTTAGACAGGACAGAACTCCCCTAATTATCATCATCTAGCTAAACTCAGAAAACAGCTCCATTTCTATACTATTGCAAGAAGACCAAAAGTTGGAATTGTATTGTGGGAGACAGAATTCTGATATGAGCCCCCAGTAGTTTTGAAGAATCCCCTCTCCTTGTGTGATAGTGGGGCCTCTACAGTGCTTCTAAGCGGCAGAATACATGATTCCAGATGTGGCTGCGATGAAGGGATTTTGCTGATGGAATGAAGGTCTCTAAGCAGCTAATTTTTGAGGTATTCAAAGGGGAAAATTATTCTGGATGGGACTGGCCTAATCAAGGGAGTGATTTTGATAAAGGTCTTTGGTTCTTTGCTTCTTTCTTTTCTTTTCCCTTTTGAAGTCAGAGACTCAAAGAAACAGAAGTTCTCTCTCTCTCCATTACTGGTCTTGAAGAAGCAAATGGCCCTGAATTTCACAAGGAGATAACTTTGACCAAGCACCTGAAGCAGGTCCTTCCCTTGTCAAGCCTCCAGCAGAGAACACAGCCTGACTGACGCTGTGGCTTCAGTCATGTGGGATGCCAAGCAAAGAACCCGGATGAATTGTGCATGACTCTGGGCATACAGAAATGAGAGAGTAAGTCACCATTGCCATAACCCTGTACAGTCATAGTCATTTATTTCACAGCATAGAGCACTGATTCAAAAATAGACTTTAAAATGGTCAAGCTGCACTTTAAAGAGCAAGGTGTGTGTGTGTGTGTGTGTGTGTGTGTGTGTGTGTTCCATTTCTATCTCAACCCTAACTCATTCTGGGTTGAGTCTGGTCTTGGTTATGGGAGTCCCTGGGAAGGGGTTACAAAGAGTTCATGTGCTTCACTGACCGAGCCAAAAGGGTGGGGGTGCAAACCCCTCACTGAGGTGCTTTGGAAGAAAGGCCTGGCTGTTTAGAAGTCATTAAATTGGAATCGAATTTGCTGTTTACCAAAAACTCAATAATTTTCTTTTAAGAAATAAAAAAAACCATGGTGATTCTGAAAAATCAGCCGCTTCTTAAAACAACATGTTCTGCTCTGCACCGAGGAGGTCCTTGTGTTGGTCTGAGTAGACTAGAGAAACAAATCCACAGACACCCACATGTGAAAAAGAAGTTTATATACAAGAGCGATTAAATATTGAGAAAACAGCCCAGCCCAGTCCAGGTCACGTCCCTATGTCTGGTACCAGTCTATAGAGACCTCTTCAGACTCACAAAACACAAGAAATGATGCTGAATGCAGGATCACAGGCCAGTGGGTAGGAAGTCTTGTGGAACAAGTCGTGTTATAAGCATTTCAGCACTGGCAGGGGTCTCCACGTGGTTTCTTTAACTCCAAAACTCTTAACTGCCTCAGGATAGCTTCATGTGGCTTCTCCTTAGAAATGTCTCACAGGGAGTGAGCCTAGAGGGAGAGAGAGATTCCTGCCTTCAGGAAGGAAATACAGGAGTTCTAAGAATTCTCAGGAGAAGGCCATGCCCACACAAAGGCCTCATTGGCTATGACCCAACTGACAGACTAGACTCCACCCCAGAACTCTTAATCCTCTCAAGTTCCAAATTGTTACCAGATTATGTAACTACCACAGTCCCCAGGCATCAGAATTGAGTTGACAATATTCTGCTGTGGTCCATAAGGTTTTCATTAGCTAATTTTCAGATGTTGAGGGCCAGGCCTTTCTTCCTAGTCTCAGTTGAAGTTCTCTGGAAACCTGTCCCTCATGACTGATCCAGCTGGTCTTTGAAATGCTGCTGGTGTGGTTGTGAGCATTAACAGCAGCACAGAGGCCAACTGACAGACCTGTACAGCAAACTGACAGACCTGTGGTGAGCTTCACAATGAAATGGTCTTTTTTAATTAAACAGTCAATTAAATCTTTATAAAGAAGAGGAGGAGAGGATGTGTATCCCCTCTCCAGCATCCCCAACAGTAGCTTTGGGACAAGGGGCTAAGTTTGCCTAATTGTCTCTGCTTTCTAACAACAGCCCGAGTAAGTAGGTATACTTTGTGGTGTCTAAAACACCCAGGGAAAACTTAACCAAAGATGCAATAAACTATGGCCTACCAAGGCCCCGCCCCAAAGGGCAGGAAGGCATGATGCATGTCCCAGGAGATCCCAAGACCAGGGTGGCTGGCCCTTGGAGCTCTTTTATTGGGAGCCTCCAAGGTTGATGAGAACATCATGCTGGGGAGAGTGCTCCGTGGGTCTCTGGGGACCATGGAAACTTTATGCCAAGGCCTCTCCCACTCGTCCCTGCTGTATCTCCATCCTTACTGCTTACTACCGAGGAGCAACTGCAAATACGGGAGCCCTGGGGGCCTCACAAGTCAGCGCTTGGCTGGTCAACCAAAGGTCGGTTGTTCCAACCTACCCTGCCTTTCCTCAACACACGAGACCTGACGATCTGTCCAGAAAAGACTGTGGTCGTGGTGATGGCCAGCATCGGGTGCCATCGAATCAGTCCCCACTCAGAGCCACCCCCTGCCCGACAGAATCAGACGCGACTCAGCCCTGCGACATCCTCACCATGGTTGCTGAATGAACTCGCTGCTGCAGCCGGAATGCCCGCCATCCCTCACTTCGAGGTTCTTATAATCTTTCCGCTGTGGAGCAGAGCGTATTGCCCCTGGCAAGTTCGCACGGCAAGACCGCTTTACGGTGTGAAAGGGCAAGACTAACCCTTTGTGGACTAAGGAAGCGCCAAAGCCGTTGGCACCAAGACCAGTGAATGCACCTGTGATTCCCCTTCATGCCCCAGTAAAGACTGCCACCCAGAACCCCTAGAGAGAGGTTCTCCTCGATCATCGAGGTCACTATGGGTCGGAATCCACTCGATGGGCACAAATTTGGGGGTTTTCCCCCCAGAAGTGGAGCCCCAAGTCTGGGTGGCTGCTTCTGAATGATGAAGTAAGAAAGTGGGCATATGATTTATCTTGTCTTAGAAATTAGCCTTCTGTCAACTATGGCAACAATAGATCATAGCTAAATTGCACTTGCCGCCGCTGCCACCACCACCACCCCCCTTGAACATGACATGCTTCCCCACATGCCCCACCCAACCTGTGTCACTCCTGTTTCCTGCCAGGAAACCGGGTGTTTACAACCTGGGTCCTACAGCTATGAGGAATGAAGTAGGCAAAGAGGTTCCCGTACACATGGATGTTGCTGGCCGCAGTCCTCCGTGGGTGTTTGGGCTACAGAATTTCGTCTCCCTCCATTTCAGACTCTGGCTCCTGTCAGAATCTGACTTTTGCTGCTCCTGTCCGATTTGATTGGTAAGCTCTTTGGGACCTGCACTATGAAACTAGGAACCCAGGAGTCCCAGAACCAGATGACATCTCGCCTTTCCAAGCACCAAATACCGGCTCTGACTCTGGCAGAACCCTGGGTCCTCATGGGTGTTTTCACTTTCAACATCAGAACCTGATCCCTTCCCAGTGTCTCCACTCGAGTAGTATTCCAAAGCAAAACCAACCCTCTGCGCATCCCAAGGCTTAGCAACCCTGTGAGACAGACGCATTGCCAAGACGGTAAGCCTTTATGAGAAAAGATAACTTCCTGCACAATGATTGCTGGGAGGTTAGTAGTCTGACACTTAACCCACTGTGCCACCAGTGTGGCCCTGGTGTTAAAAACTCAAAACCCAAGCCAATGCCACAGAATTCATTCTAATTCATAACACCCCCATAGGGTAGAGTAGAACTACCGCTGTGGGGTTCCAAGCCTGCACATCTTTGGGAGTAGAAAACCTCGTCTTTCTTCCAAGTAGCATCTGGGGGTTTCAAATTGCCAACCTTGCCATTAGTATCCCAATGCATGCCACCAGGGCTCCTCTCAGTGGTACTAGATCCCAATTTAATCTAAATTCTGGAGACAAGCGAGTTTCAAGCCCTAGGAACTGCCCGGAGCATGCTACAGCTCTCTGCAGCCCTAACCACCTCCCGCTCCTCACCCCACCATCCTTTCCCATCTGGTTGGGTTTCTAATTGGCCGCAGAGAGCAGGTGATTAGGAAGGATTTCATTAGCAACAAAGGAAATTAACATTTGTTTGGTTTTATTTTTTTGCCTTTAATACTTCAACAACCTGGAGAAGGTAACCCAGGACAGAGGCTGGTTCTTCGGAGACTTTTTTCTTTTTTTAAATGAGGAAAGAAGGGACTTCGTAACTTCATTCCGGATCGCTGCCAGGAGTTTACTGTGAGTCGATAGCTGTTCTGGCCATCACACAATGGTGGGCACCACATCAAAGTGTCGGACCTTAGGGGACTGTAGCATAAGCGAGGCGGGGCAGACCATCACCACAGAGGTGAAGATCTAAGCATGTGGGGAACAAAGGTAAAGGCGGGTGAAGAAGAACTCTCACTTGAGAGTTGACTAAGTAATAGTGACAATCCCTTGGTAGGAATCATATCCCATGTTGTTGTGTGGTGGTGGTGGTGGGAGATGTGGAGGTGGAGATGATGGTAATGGTGGAGGTGGTGGAGGTGGAGGTGGTGGAGGTGGTGAAGGTATAGAGGTGGAGGTGGAGGTAGAGGTGGTGGAGGTGGTGGATGTGGTGGTGA
>PVJH01039726.1:0-16201 GCA_004026705.1 Nesogale talazaci | reverse complement strand
GCAGGTGGGCGGCTCTGGCTGCCGTCTCGGCCCAACCCCCAAGCTCAGAGCCCAGGTGGGAGGGGAGCGCCTACGGCGCCCCCGCCCCTCGCCCGGCAGCGGGGAGGCGGAAGGCCCCGCGCACCCGGAACCTGGGAGGGGGCACTCTTGCGCCAGCTGAAAGGTCGGGGTGGGGGGCCAAGGGGGGGGGGCAACTCGCAGCAGGAGCTTCCGCTGGGGCGCCCTGGTCAGGGAGCGGCCTGGGCGGGGCTGCCGCACGCCACCCACTTCCCCCTCCTGCCAGCGCGGCCCCTCTTGCCGTCCTCCCCACCTTCTTGGTCTCGGTCCCCTCGCAGCCCATGGGTCCTCCCTGAAGTCTAACCTCAGTTCTCCCCTCAGCTACGCTCGCTCAACTCTGCACGTTCTTTGGGGAGACAGGGAAAATTCCTCTCTTGACAGCCAGACTTCACCTGTCTTGGCCATGGCAGCCCAGAGTGTCAGGTCCCACCCTACCGAGGAGAGCACGGAGAGGCAGAGAGGTGGGGGCCGGACAATGGATGCCGCCTCCCCCCACACGTGGCGGAAAGAACGTTGGCGCCATGCCAAGCTTCCAGTTCAGTTCTTCACAAATAGACCCCTCTCCACTTAGGGCCCACCTCCATCCCTCCGTCTCTGATGGTCCACCGTGGTTCCCATTGTTCAAGGTCCCACTCTTGCCGCCGCCGCCGCAATCCCGCCCCCACACGCTCCCACAACCCCATCGGAGGAGCCATGCACCCCTGTGGGGGCGGAGCCCCTGGCCTGGTAGTTCTCTGCAGCCTGACCGGTGGCCCTGTATATGTTGAGCAGTGGTGATGAGACCCCAGAGGGAGGGAGAATGGCAACCCAGGCTAGCAGGACGGTATCCAGCTGGTCAAGGGGCGGTGGTCCTGATTGATTGGTGCCAAGTCAGCCCTGAACTCACAGAGCACAGTGGGATGGAATGCTGCTGGGTCCTGGGACATCCCCAGTGATCACTTGTGGATCAGCCCAGTGTGGGCCGTAGAGTTGTCGAGGGTTAGCTTTGGGAAGGAAATCACCAGGCCTTTCTTCCTAGTCTATCTTAGCCTGGAAGCTCTGCTGATACTTGTTCAACATCACAGGATCCTCCACTGATAGCCCCGTGGTGGCTGTGCAGGGGCCAGGAGTTGTGCCGGGGCCAGGAGTTGAACCCAGGGCTCCCACATGGATGGCAAGAATTCTACCACTGACCCCTGTGCTCACCCTCATGACATGCCACTTATAAACACAGACGTTTCTACTCCCCTCCTTACTTGTCCCTTGGTGACTAGGATAGTACATCTGATTATATGATGATTGTGTGTGTGTGTATACACTGTATCCTTCCATCTCTACCTTCACTGTCAATGTTATGAATCAGACCACCTGAGCCTGACTTCACACAACAGCTATTAAAACAGGTTTCTCACTGGCCTCTCTTCCTCATCTCTTTCCCCACCACGTTCCATTCTCCTCCCTGGGTGCCGTTGTGATCTATCTTTAGATAGATAATTCACTTATTCAACAACTATGTACTGAGTACCTTACTCAGAGCCGGGTACCCTTCTGGACACCGTAGCCACATCCATGAACAAAACAGACGAAGTTCCATTCTCCTGAAGTTAAGGTTGCCACGTAAGAGGACAATTAACACACAAAATAATGGCTATGTTAAGTACTGAAATAAATATCGAGTGGAGTGAGGGACAGGATGGCAAGGGGCTGTTTAAGATAGACAACTGGGGAAATCTCTAAAAAAGAAGCCAACAGAATCAGAGTGAAGGTACAAGTCATGTGGACATCTGAGGGAAGGGCATTTCAGGTGGAGGGAACAGCATGTGCACAGGCTGTGAAGTAGGACGAGGAAGAAAGAGTGGCGCCTGAGAAAAGGGCAGTCGTCAGAGGCTGTTTGGTGCACCGTGTCTATATAGCTCGGACCATGCTAAACACCTTGCGTTTCACGCCATGTGACATGGGATGCCACTGGAAAGGCACGGTCTCATCTTACTCTGGCTACTTTGGTGGGGAAGGCAATGGAGGTGGGACTGGCCAAGGGAGAAGGGGAAGGCTTGACAGGACACTTCCTCTCCCTGACATAGCCTTTTTCACAGCTGCCACCTGGTCAACACCGCTCGTTTTTTCAGCTTAGGTTCCAAGACCCTCCCCTCTAGGAAACTTTTAGCAAGCCCCATTTCAGAACTGGCCATTTCATGGTCCCTCCTTCCCCCACCCAAAAAAAAAAAAAAACCAGCATGCTCTCTAAATTCAACATCCTCCTTACTGGTCCTATGTCTTTTACTAGCCCTATACTGTAACCACCTCCCGCCGCCCCGCCCCGATCATGAACCATCTCCAGTGTCTAGCACAGAATGTGGCACTGGCTGAATGAAGGAATGAAGGAACAACTATATTGAGTGAGGGCCACATGACAGGGAAGTTTGCAGACTTTTGTGGTGAACCAGGGTGAGTGGGGTGCACATGCATTCACAAGTTGAAATCAGGCTGGTATTCACATATGCCCACATATTACTGTACACTCTCTTCATTTGTGTATTTGTGTTGGTATATACGTGCATGTTGACAGATCTCTGCACTGGTATATACACTCATGTATATTTGTCCATAGCTGTACATATTACAAAGTACACCTCTGTTAAGATACGAAACTTACAGCTAGACAACAGACATGCACAAATGCACACCCTCATATTGTCACTTACTCTGTATGAGTGAGGCCTATGCACACACTTGCGTTCCCTAATGCCCCTTGTCTCCTTTACCCACTAAGGCCAACCTATTTTGCTTGATTCTTAAAACCTCTATAGTGATGTGCAAGTTTCATCTTTTGTACTCTTTTCATAGCATCTGAACAACCTTGGGTCTGGCTCCCTTAATGCAGTTGCCCCTTGACCTTTCCAAGATGTTCCTCTGAAAAGAGCCCTCATGTGAAGAGTGGAAGAAACCGGTAACTCCTCAGGACGTGAGAACCTGAGAGCCCTAAAAGAGCCTGCTCTCTGAAGAAATGTCACAGGCACCAGGGTGAATTAAGTTCAAACTAGCACGAAACCACTACTGAGGCTAAATCAGACTTCAGCCTCTCATTCTTTTGTGTGCTTGTGTTTTCTCTCTCTCTCTCTCTCTCTCTCTCTCTCTCTCTCTCTCTCTCTCACACACACACACACACATACACACACACACTTTGTTCATATGTACCCCACACACATGTCCACACCCATGTTTACACTCACCTATATGCATCACTGGATGACTCCACCACATACAGAGGCTGAATTAAGTAACTGCTTTCATAGTCATAAGCATACAAATGCATGCATACAGCTATACATATGTATGCAAGAGCCCACCCTTACCACAAACCCATAAATGTATTTATGCACCCATTTATATATACACATATGCTGTTTTACCCAATCATATATACAGCTATGCATGCAGGTGTACTGGAATCACAAGTCCTGCAGAGACATCCAGCCCCTCACCTGGCTTCAACCTCATCCACAAAGCCAGAAGTCATATCCTAACCAAGTGGCACCACAAGTTTGCATCCACTCTTTCTTCTTGTTAGGTTGCCACTTCTCCCTCGGGAAAGTTGCTCCTATTATTAACAGGGCACACCCCACTTCTGGACATACCCCATTCTCACCTGTTCTGATTTTATAAGAGATCTGTTAACCCCTTGTTCCATGCCTAGAGAAACCAATAACCCTGCAGACCACCTAAGACTGATCAACACTGGAGTAAGTGTATCACTTTCCATTCAAAAGGCAACCCCCCCCCCACCCCTTTGAGCACGCATGGCTATTTAACTCTAAAATGGAAAAAAAAATGAGCTGATTTCAAGGCCCAAGTTATTTCTCCCAGTACCTCTGGGTATGGTCCACTGCTTCCAGACTTCAAAGCAGTTATTGGAGAAGAGAAAAGAAGCAAAGGCATTATCTTTGGGCCCTAAGACCCCCGAGGGTATTCCTCTTCTTCCTCCGAGGGAAGTTTAATGAACCCCTCCCAGCCCAATCCGAAGGCCCTGGATAGATCTGGAAGTTCCAAAATGAAAAGGGAGGTACAGTGGGTTAAATATAACAAAAGAAACACGTATTTAAAAAGCAAGAGATGGGTAGCAAGCAGGGACACAAGCTCAAGACACCTCCTGGCAGGGAAGCAGCTGTTGGAACAGTAGATCACAAACAGCAGGATCCTCCAAGGAACCAGAGAGAAGGGGTCCACGTCTAGCATTCTATGTGGGGGTGGAGGGGTAAGTGCCTCAGGCGGCAGCAGCAGCTCCAAAGTAAAGTCTTATCAAAGCTGTTATGTAACCAAGGGAGCCGAGTGGAGCACAAACACCTCCCCTCCCCAAACAGGCACCCACACCCACACCCACCATCTCCCAGCACCCACAGCAGAGGAAAGCTCAGCTCCTCCCGAGCAGCTAAAGAAGGGAGGAATCATTTTGATGGATTACATGGAAATCACAATGTGGGGTGGGGGGTGTCCTTATCTGGAGGCCACACCTGGGAAGGGATCAAGTGGTTCAGTATGGGGTCCCTAGAGACCTCCAATTTTCTTAAACTCCCCACTTAAGGTCTGCATCCTCTACCCTGCCCTTCTCTTCAGAAGAAGGGCCCATTTGAATATTTGATTGTGCTCTTGAGGATGGGAGGAGAAGCTGCCACCAACCCCTCCTGACTGTTGTTCCCCCACAGTCTCATCTGCATGTCCTGACATTTGGCTCTCATCTTCCTGGGATGGCAAGGGAAGGGGACCTGGCGAAACGACTCCTTGCTCTATTCCCTTGAGGATTTCAAAGAAGGAGAGAAAGAGTCCATATCACTGAAACAACTCTGACACTAGGTCACTGGGGGTGGGGGAGGGGGATTTCCAGAACAGCTGAGGACAGAAATCCAGACCCCCCTCCAATTTGGATATTTTTTACTCCCCCAGATCTTCCATTTTTCCCACTTCCCTGTCTTCCCAGGAGCCTCCTCCTTCTCTGCTCTGTGGCACAGAACTACCCCACCCACTCCTTGAATCCTTTGCTTGGAAATCTTCCTCCAAGCTGAAGTCTCTTCCAAGTCATAATCTAAGCTAGGGTTTGGGACGATTGGAGCACAGGTTTGCAGAGTACTTCGGTGTCTCCTCCCTGAATTCCAATGTATAGAGGGCAGAGGAATGCCAAGTGGTCAAAACTGTCCGGAACTCCTAAGCTATATCCCGGCTCTACCCCAGGGCTAACCTGGTAGTCCCAAGCTCTACTAATTCAGGACTGTCGGGCCCTAACACGAGACCCTGCGGAAGAAATGCTCGTGCCAACACACCTAAGATTTTCAATATAAAAGATTCCAGAGAAGAGACCTCACGGCCACAATATTATCTTCCAGCCCTCCACCCACTCCAATGGCCGGATGGTTTTGTAAATCTAGAGGGGAGCGTCCGAAACAAGAAACGGCGGCTCCTTCCCCCAAAGATGACTAAAAATGTGAGGCCCAGAGCCACAGGGAAGACCCAGAGTCCAGTTTTCCACATAGGTACTCTGCCTACGGAAAGTGGGTCATTTGGGAGAATTTTTCTAGTGAGCCCTCAGCACTCTTCTGCCACCCTTCCAGAGCCCAAGCGTAGATACGTTCAGCACCCGGGACAGCTACAGCTACAAGGAAACGCTGCTCCCGGTCCCGTTCAGGACCCGGGACAGCTCCCAGAGACTTGGCAACCCGGGTGCGACGGAGGAACAGGATCTCCCCCAGCACACACCCTCTTTAGAACAGAAGCCCCTCTCTCGCTGCTCCTTCCACACTTGCTCCCATGCACCGGAGCACCTGATCGTCCTCCCTTCCCTGTAAGTCCAAAGAGAAAAAAGGAATCCAGACGCAGGCTTCCCTGAGGGAGCCTAGACACAGGACCCCACCCACCTCCTTCCAGCCCTTAGCTTCTCAACACCACTCACAACTGGTTCTTAAAAATAAAATAAAAAAATCACTTTCCCTCTTAACCAACACCCAGAAAATGAAAGAAATACTCACATAGGGGCCCTTAGCCCAGTAGGCAGATGTGGCGGGGGGAGGCAGAAAGAGGTAGCTCCCCACACCCTGTTCTGAGCCCCCTCTCTGGAGGAGCCAGCTCCCATCTGGACTGGGGGGGAGGAGAGACATGTGGAAGCAGTGAGTGAAGGAAGGGGAGAGGGGAGGAGGCAGGAGCGGGGGATTGTAGGGTGGGGGTGTCGGGATGGGGGTGAGGGAATCCTTTTTAATTTCATTCTCTCCCCATGTCTACATCAGCCCTGCAGGCTCAGCTCTTTAATATTTACACACAAGAGGAGCAGAGAATGAGGAAAAACGGGGAGGGGGGGTGGCGACAGCTACCTGAACTCAAAGGGCAAAAGCCAGTGGGCGCTGGGAGCTGGAAGCTAGGAGCGCGGGCTTCCGGCACCGTTCCTGGCCCACTCCCCTCTTGCTCTTGACTAGAAAGAAGAAGGAAGCCTGTGACCATTCCGTCCCTTTGTTAACAAGACACTTTGAAGCTGCAACAGAAAAAGATCAGATCCCCACCCACAAACCTGGACACCCCCACAAACCCAAATTTCTTGGGTGCCTTATGTGCCGATGGCAGAAGCAGTATCCGTGTGCAAGCATGTCCTGCAGCTTGGCAGCATGTTGGCATGTGGGCTGGTATGTAAAAGTACACGAACGTGTGGGTTCACACAAGCATGTCCAGGGTGTGCTCCTCCATAACACCTCATGAATTCATGTGCAAACCTATGCCACCATCTGTGGAAGTCAGTTCGCGAGGGACACCACCACCCACTTCAGCTTCAACCTCCAGGAAAAAGGCCACCCCCCACCCCCAGACTCCCTCAGTCAAAGATCTCACAGACTCACCTTTTCTGTCTGTGACATGGGGAGAAGGGCTGGTGGAAAGGATGCTGCACTGAGCCCAGGGGCCTGACACGTTATTAACAACGATGAGCTGGCAGCTCGTTACCATAACGATGGTGCCACTGCCTCACCCCAGCTCAAACCCAGACTCCCCAGACGGCAGGAGGCCCGCTGAGCCAGCAGCCTTCAGACTGGAGGGGGGGGGAGGAGGGTTGGATAAAGAGGAAATCTAGACACAATGCTTGTAATAGTGCAGGGTACACAGCTGTTCTTCCAACCCCCACTGAGAGACAAAGCTTTAACTCCACCAAGAAGAAATGAAATCAGATGCTGAGAAGGTTCCTGACCATAGGGAATGGTAAAACACAGGAAAGGGTCTTCGGAATCCTCTCGAGGCAAAAAGCTCGAGTCACTTGCTCCTTTGCGCCTATCAAATTAAGAGAAGGCCAACCACATGTTAAGCCCTTCCTGGAAGTGCAGTCTCCCCGCCTGCAAAATGGGGACAATCACTTTTAATTAGAAAGGCATTCGGGGTAACTACAGAACCTTCCAAAATCAGACAAGTCTCACAAGTTTCTCTACCCATCCGGAATCCAGAAAGGTAAGGGATCATGGTCCAGGCAGAGGCAAAAGTCATCCAAAACTTGGTGGGATGAAGGGAAATGGAGCTTAGCCAGCCAAGCTCCAACATCAGCTGGAGCATGGGAGGTGCCAGGCAGCAGCTGAAAGCGGGCATCGCCACAGAAGAAAAGCAGCTGCAGCAGCTCTCGCTCCTCAGCATGAATCAACACAGGCCCCTGGTCTACCTGAGCAGAGGGTATGGCTGGGGACCCCATCTTCCAGAGCATCTTCCACCCTTAGCCTCAGATTCATCACATCTTTGCTTTCTTCTCTCAAAATCTCCTCCACTCAGCTGTGAGTGAAGAGGAGTGGGGTTCAGCAATGAAAGGCAACATGGAGGTGGGGAAAGTTCTTAGAGTGAGATTAGCCAGGAAACCACAAGTGTGCTCTCTGATCTTGGGCAAGTCCCCTGTCTTCTCTGGACTTTAGTGTGTCCACTTTATCAATCAGAGGTTGGACCCGGTGAACTCTAAGGTTCATTCCCTGGCCATCATTCTATAGCCACACACAAGTACCTCTCTTGGACATGAGCCCCTGGCACAAATAGCAGTGGGCATTGCCTGCCAGATCAGTGGGGTGATGGGGGTGGGAGATGTGGAGGTTGTATGCAAGGCTGTTCATCCTATGTTCCTGTTCTTTTTAGAAACACCTGCCACCATAGCCCTCCCAGCTCCCTTTTTAGACCCTGATTCACTGCCAACTCACGAAGCCTCCCTCTCCCCTCCCTCCTCTTCTTTCTCCCCCTTTCTCTCCCTCTTTGGCCTTAACAGCTGGGTGCAGAAGTAGCCCCAGAATTCATAGGGTGCTTCAGGGAGGTGGAAAGTCACACCTCCAGAGCCAAAAGTAACCTACCAGAGAGTGTCACTCTCCAGACTTGGCCCAACCCAGCTCTTGGGGTCACTGAAAGCCCTGGCTTGAAAGTCTTCGTATACTACTGTGTAAGGGCACGTCATTGTGAGAAATGCAATTCACCTCTCAAGCCTCAACATCCTCATCTGTAAACTGGCATCATGTTAAGTTGAACCACATGAAGCTGTAGTTTTTATAGGTTTTTAAAAAAAAGTTAAATGCCAGCAATGTCATTGGGTATAATCTGATACCTTCCCTGCCTGCTTCCCAAGGCTGTGGGAGAGATGAGAAGAATTGAGAGGGCAGCATTTTTCAAAAGCCCTAGACTTATATAAGGGTATTTGTTTTATTATGTTATTTCAAAGACCTTCAAGACAGATCTTCCAGGAGACAATCGGCTGAACCAATGACCCAAAACTTAAGAGATTGGGGGCTTGTACATCTGGGGCGGACGGGCTCTGAGAAGGAGGAGAGGAGGGTTGAAGTTTCCTCTTGGTCTGCCAGCTCCTGGTCCTAAAGAGTCCTCAGCAAAACATGACTGGGATGACAGTTTACCAGGACCCAAGGAGAAGCAGCAGCAGACAAGACACACATGGTCCAGTCCCACCCCCACTCCACCCCTATCACCACCCCTGGGGTCTCAACACACTCAAGCAGGACATGACCAGTAACATCACCCAAGGGAAGAGAAGGTGGAACTGATGGTGGAGAAGCGCCACACAGCTCTCCATTGAGTCGAAGGGAGGACTCCATGGGGTTGGGGGGGGGGGGTGGAGATCTGACCTATGAAAAATCCGGTCTCCCTGCCAACCACCATCAGGAATCCCCTAGGGGGAGGGGGGACAAAGCCCAGGTTGGGATGAGTCAGAATTAACCCTGCTCAAATCCATCTCACACCAGCTAACACACACACACACACACACACACACACACTCACACTCACACTCACTGGCATAGGGCACCCGGACCCACTCACAGAGACACAATCACACCAGCGCGCGCGCGCGCGCACACACACACACACACACACACACACATTCATTCACATACACAGAGACATGCGGTGACAACACACACACACATATCCACAGAGACACGCACAGAGCACACCCAACGCTCGCACTACACATACTCACTGACACACGTTCTCCCCCACAGTGACACGCGCGCGCGCACACACTCACTGCATGCACTCGCTGGCACCATCACCCACGGTCCCGCTCCGGGCCACACGCACACGCTCATCGCCAGCACGGCGACAGCGTTCCCCCTCACACAACTGCAGAGGAAACTTCTCTCCGGCTCTCCCCAGCACCACCGCTCCCAGCCCCCCACCCCAAGCCCAGCTGACAGCTCCCCCGCAGACCCCAGCCC
The DNA here is from genome assembly GCA_004026705.1 of Nesogale talazaci. Lineage (NCBI taxonomy): Eukaryota > Metazoa > Chordata > Mammalia > Afrosoricida > Tenrecidae > Nesogale > Nesogale talazaci. Next base: position 6,455 of record PVJH01039726.1, on the reverse strand, counting down.
CGAGCCGGGGAGGGGCAGGGCCGAACTGAGCCTGCCCCCGCGGCCCTGCCCGGGAGAGCCGGTCCTCCGCGTGGTCCCGGCGCCGGCCCCTGGGGTCGGGTCCGCGGGCCGCCAGGCCAAGGGCAGGGGCGGGGGAGGCCGCGGAGGCCCAGCCCCTCCCCGCGGGGTCCGGAGCCCAGGTCGCCGGGGCGCGGGGTGCGGACGTGGGCGGCGCCGAGGCCGCGGCCAGGCCGAGTCTGGGGGGCGCTGCGGAGGGAGCGGCGCCCGCGGCCCCTTCCCCACCCGTCCCCGCGGCTTACCTGGCCAGGCTCGGGCTCCGGCCGGGTTACATGGTGCCGGCGGCCCGGGCCGGGGGCGCTGCGGCGGCGGGCGGGCGAGCGGGGACCGGGGCCGGGCACTGCGGAGCCCCCAGCGGAGGGGCCGCGCCGGCTCCGGAGCCCCGAGCGAGCGCCGAGCGGCAGCGGGCGCGGGCGCGGGAGGCGGCCAAGCCACGGAGGCTGGATTTCCCGGGGACCAGGAAGGGGAGGCGGGGGGATCCCGCCCGCGCGCTCCGCCCCCGCCCCCGCCCCCGCGCAGGGCTGCCGAGCCGGTCGCCGGGGAGAAGGGGGTGGGGGTGCACCGCGTTCCCCGCCCCCGCACAGGACCCGGGAAGGCCGAGGTCGCTTCTGTCTGGCGATCGCTGCCGGGGTCCCGGAGGAGCGCCCGCCTGGCTGCCAGCGCCGGGGAGGTCCAACCTGGGGGTGCGAATCAGCTCCCCCTCCCCAGGGACCCGGGAACGGGCTCCCGCTGGCGCGACCGCACAGCCGACCTAGGCACGGGGACCCGAGTCCCGAAACTGGAGGTCGGGAAGGCGGTCTCGCGCCCCACGGAAGCAGAGGCACACCCTGAATGTCACACACGGCGCCCAGACACAGCCCCCCAGGAGCCTCTCCTTCAGTTTTCCAGCTCTGCTCCCCGACTTCAGCTCTCCACTCCAGAAGGGCCCTCCTCCGCCCCAGCCCCTACCAGGGTGGGGCAGCGAACCCTGTCTCAGAACCACTGGCTGGCGTCCCCGAGCCCCGGGTCCGCAGAGCCGAGGCATCCCTAGCGTGTGTGGGGGAACCCCGCTATACCTGCTGTCTTTGCTGGGGCCCCCACCTGTGCCCACTGTGCCCGCCCACCTCTGGGCCCTGAGCCAGGGACGGTGCCAAGGCGGGGGTGGGGGAGGGAGAGAGAGGGACTGTCCGAAGCCCAGCCAGAGGCTGCAGAGCCAGGACGCAGGCTGCAGGAGCCGGGAGAGGCGGAGGAGCTGACTGCAGCAGTCAGTCCCTGGCTTGAATTCGTCCTGGCGCCCAGATCGATGCTGTAATGGGGCGGGGGGAGGGGGGGCGACCGGAGGGCGGAGGGCTGTGTTGGGGGAAGCCGCAGGGGGAGGGGCTGAAGGGGAAGGAGGAGGGGCTTGTTCGGGGTCCTCTGATATCTCTGGGTGGGTGCGAGAGAACACCGCCTTGGGGGGTGAAAGTTGGAGTGGAGGATAATGTTCACACTTTATCCTTCCACCTTTCCTGGCCTTGAAAGCTTAGGGGTCGTGAGATGTGGAGAGGAACCCATTCCTCGAGCTTGGGAAACGTTCTGCCCACACACTAGCAACAGGCCTAGTTGCTGTCCCGTTCAGGGGCCAACCATCACTCCTTTCTTTATCTCCTGCAAGGCACCCATTCTCTGCTCTGTAGAGAGAGAAGGAAGCCGGGGCTCAGAGAGTAGAAGTCACGAGTCCCGAACTAGGACTCAGGCTCTTGCCCTTGCCCCCAGTGGAGATCATCTGGATAGTATGAGGGAATTTGGAAACCCTTCCCCTGGAGACGCCTAGACGTATCACAGGAGATAAGCGAGCTGGTCACCTATTCTGATGCCTACAAGACCTGTTCCTAGTCCCTTCTATCCCTGCACAGCATTCAGCTAAGAACAGATGTTGGCGAAAAGGGGACAGAATGTTGGTCCCAGGAACCCACTTTAGAAGCAAAAGATGCATCTTACTTTCTGTGGCATAGAGAAAAGCCATCAAGTAGGATGATAAATGGAAGCGCTGTGTTTTCCCGTTCTAAGATGTATAATTTTACGATCTCTTCTGAAATTGGAAAGCGTCTTACAATGGATGGCAACATTTAATAGGGTTTTGCTACTTTTCTCCTAAGAGTTCCCAAAGAGTTAGTGTCTTAAGTTGAGAATACATGGTAGCTTCCATTTGTTCACTTGACAATCGTTTATTGATTGTACCACCTTGCTAGTCTCTTGGAGCAAGCTTAACCAGACAGGCTGACCTTCGACCGCATTCTCAAACACCCACACAGTAGCATCCTGCTGAAGGGCCGTGCAGATGCAAACCAACCAGAGAAAGGACTTTCCAACTCCCTCGTGTCATCTAAGTCATGTGGCATCTTTGGACATCTCCACTGGGGGAAGGAGAAGAATTTTGAGCCTCCCTCGTTTTATATTGTAATTTTCAGCAGTTTTATTGGTATCTATAGATCATACAATTCAATCGTTCAGTTGTCTAAACATATCAAGAAGAATTGTACAATCATTACCAAAGTAAATTTTAGGACACACACACACACACCCTGTGGTCAAATCACCTTTAAAATGAGTTGCGCAATCACAGTCAGTCTTAGTGCTCCCTCCTCTCTCCCACCCTCACTTACTCCCCAAATTTCTTTTCCTCCCCTATCATCCACCCCACTCCTACATTCCCTATAAACCCTTGTATCAGTTATTATCACTACTCATCCACTCCTTCTGTGCTTCACAATCTGGGAAACCCAACAGAAACAATCAAAATCAAAATCAAGTGGTAAAGATAAAATAATAGTATAATATAAAGATAAAATACAAATAATGAGTAAGAAGAAAAGACTCGTCAATATTTTAAAAGCCAGAGAAGAAATTTTTGTCTTGGAATAAATAAGAGATATTTGCACCTAGAGCAAATTCAGGTTGAGTCTATAGTTAGGTCAACTGGCCAAGACTGGAGTGCAGTCCAGCATCATCAAGTTTAGGATGGTCTCTGCCACGCAGCGAGGCTGCTCGAAGACTCTTGCCTGTGGCTAGAGGGGAGAGCCCCACTTTTAGCTCTTTGGAGCTGTACTCTCTGAGCCTCAGTTTTCTCCTCTACACATAGAGATGTGGTGGCAAGCAACGGCAGAAAGAAGTTGTGGCTGACCATCACAGTCACACAAGACTCTCCTCTTAGAAGGGTCAAGCACTAGTAAGAGTGTCTTGAAATTATTAATAATTTCTTAATAAGAGGTCTGCATTTCCCTTTCTTTCTGAAACTTTTGCTGTGACTATTCAACACTATCAAGTCTGTTTGGATCATTAGCATCCCTGTGTACCTTTCCGCATAATTGTTCTTCTGTCTGAGCCCAGTGTTGCAGGCCCTGTGTCTACCTATCCTGTCGAGGGTCTTCCTCTTTATCACTGCGTTCTACTTCACCAGGCAATATTCCTCTTCTTGAGATGGTCCCTCCTGATAACCTGTCTATAACATGTGAGGCAAAGCCCTTACTTTTTTAAAAAAAAATCATTTTATTGGAGTGTGTTCGTCCAGGTACACTAGGGAAACAAATTCATAAACACGCATATGGATATAAGGGAAACGTGTATATACAAGAGGAATGGGACATGGAGGAAGCATCCCAACCCAGTCCAGTCCAAGGTCAAACTCCGATATTAGCCCATATGTCCGATACCAGTCCATAAAGTCTCCTTCCGGTTCACAAAGTCACAGGCCAGTGGGTGCAGAGTCTTGTGGGCCTAGAGGCAGTAGAAGCATCCCGGTGCTGGCAGGGGTCTCCCCATGGCTCCTCATTTCCAGGGCTCAGGGTCCGACAGCTGTCTCCAATGGTGGTAGAAGCATCTCGGCATTGGTAGGGGTCTTCACATGACTTCCCCGGCCCCAGAGGCCTGGTTCCATCAGGGTAAGCCCATGTGACTTCTCCTCTGGCTTCTCCAGTCTCCAGGAATCAGGATCTATCAGCATGCTGTCATCTCATCTTGTCAGTAGCTTGTCTCCAAGGAACTGAATCTATAGTCTCTGACTTCCAATGGGAAATACCAGAATTCTCAGAGAAAGCCATGACCACACAGAGGTCTCATTGGCTACCTCCAGATTGACAGGCTAGACTCCACCCCTACACTCTTAGTCACATTGGCACCAGAGTATGTGACTGCCACATGGGGACTCATACAACTCTTATCACAATCCGTACATGCATCCACTGTATACCAAGTACATTTGTATAGTCATTGCCATTATCATTATCAAAACATTTGCTTTCTACTCAAGCCCTTGGTATTAGCTCCTCACCCCCCCCCCCAAGTCCTTACTTCTAAAGAGCATTTTGGCTGTACTTCTTCCAAAATAGATTTGCTTGCGCTTTTGACAGTCCATGGTATTTTCACTATTCTTCAGCACTATAGTATACATGCAACGATTTGGATCCAGTGCTCCTTAGTCAATGTCCAACTTTCATATGCATGCGAGGGGAATGAAAATATCATGGCTTGGATTAGGTGCAACTCCGTCCTCTGTGTCACTCTTTGCTTTGCAACACTTTAAAAAGGTCTTCTGCAGTAGATTTATCCACCGCAGAGTGTCATTTGATTTCTTAACAGCTGTTTCCACGAGCATTGATTGTGGGTTCAAGCAACATGAAATCTTTGCTATCTTCACTTATATCTCCACTTATCCTGATTTATCAGCCTATTGATTGTTGAGAATAAATAAAGAAAATCAAACCAAACCCACCTGCATCAAGTATATTCTGACTTACAGTGATCTTAAAGGACACACATAGCAAAATATACAGCAAATGAGCAGTTTCTTTGTGTACAGTTTATTAACACTGACATCTTTTTTCTTTAAGATCATTTTATTAGGGACTCTTACAGCTCTTATAACAATACATACATCAATTGTATCAAGCATATTTGTACATATGTTGTCATCATTATTTTCTAAACATTTATTTTCTATTTGAGCCCTTAATATCAGCTTCCCTTTTTTCCCATCCTCCCCACCTCTCACCTTCCTCACTCCTTGATAAATTATTATTGTTTTCATATCTTACATTGAACACTGTCTCATTTCCCCTGATCTTCCACCCTCTGGTGTGTGTGGGGGGGGGGGAGGGAATCAATCATTGTGATAGGTTACCTCTCCCTCTCCTCCCCCCACCTTAACCCTACCCTCCTAGTATCTCTACTCCTATTTCTGTTCCTGAGGGGTTTATCTGACCTGAATTTCATGTGTTGTGAGTTCTTATCTGTACCAGAGTACCTGCTTCAGTCTAGCTCACAGAGAAAGACAGGACTGGGGTCATGATAGTGAGGAATGAAAAAGCCTTAAAGAACCAGAGAAATAGCATGTGTTTCATCGGCGCTATACTGCGCCCTGGTTGACTCATCCCTTCCTTGTGACCCTTGAGTCTCATTATCTACAGATGGGTGTGGAGACTCTGTTCTCAACAATATGTTTTTGTTTGTTTGTTTTGGGTCTTCTGATGCCTGTTACCTGATTCTGTAGACACCTCATGACTTTTTTTATTTGTTTTGTGTTTTGTGGGGTGTTTTTGGGGGGGATCACTACCCTCTGGTGGGAGTGGGAGGCCCAGCCTTAGCTCCTGGAGAGCTGCTGCTGGATTTGAACCTCTAAGCCAGTGGGCCGCAGTCCCGCACTCAACCACTATGCCACCGGGGCTCAGCCGACACCTCATGACTTTTAAGACCCCAGACACTTTATCTTTTGATAGCCAGCACCATCAACTTTCTTCACCATATTTGCTTGTGCACCCATTTGTCTTCAGTGACCACACCAGGGGGGTGAGTAACACTGATTTCATTCTTCAAGTGGTACAACCATTCTCACACCCTTTTCAGAGTTCTTCATGCCTCTTTAACATAAATTCACTGCCCTCTAACTTTCCTATCCCATCTTTTTTTTAAATCATTTTACGGAACTCATACAACTCTTTTTTTTTTTTAATATTCCCCCAAGGGGGTGCACTGCTCCTGGAAGTACTGCAATACCAGGTTGATGCGTGGAGTGGACAGAGCAAGAACCCTCCATCTCCCTGCTTCAAAATCCCTTTTAATACATTTTCCTCAGAAAGAAGACATATCAGATATTAAACTGATAACAACAAATACTTCACTTGATCTTAGCCAAAAGGCCGAGAAGTGATCCATACAATTCTTATCACAATCCATGCATCCATCCATTGTATGTCAAGCACCTTTGTAGATTTGTTGCCATCATCATTCTCAAAACATTTGTTTTCTATTGAAGCTCTTGGTATTAGCTCCTCATTTTCCCCCTCCCTCCCTGCTGCCCTCATGAACCCTTGATAATTTATAAATTATTATTATTTTGTCATATCTTACACTGTCTGATGTCTCCTTTCACCCACTTTTCTGTT
>PVJH01039725.1:0-16206 GCA_004026705.1 Nesogale talazaci | reverse complement strand
GAGGAAGTTTTGAGAGTGATGATGGCAACAAGTGTGCAAATGAGGCCTGCGTACAGTTGATATTTGTAGGACTGAGCCCTAGTGGCGTAAGTAGTTGAGTGCGGGACTGCAGCCCATGGGCGTGGCGGTTCAAATCCGTGGCTCCTCTCAGGAATGGCACTGGGTAGTGCCCACAACCACCAGAGGCAGTGATGCCCACCTCCCTCCCCCCAAAAAGTAGCAAAATTACAGTTATGATGTAGCAACAATTGATGTTTGTATGGATCGTGAGGGGAGGTGTATGATTACCCAATAAAATGATTCAGTTTTAAAAAAGGGGAGGGGGAGGGCTGAGCCCCAGTGGCTTAGTGGTTGTGCGCGGGACTGCGGCCCACTGGGATGGAGGTTCAATTCCGGCTCCCAGGAGCAAAGGCTGGGCCTCCTACTCCCACCACCTGAGGGCAGTAATGCCTAAAAAATAATAATAATAAAATAAAATAAATTAAAAAAAAAAAAAAAGGGGAGGGGAAAGGAAGAGCTTATACCAAGGGCTCAAGTAGAAAATGTTTGGAAATGAATGTGGCAACATGTGTGCAAATGTGCTTGATACAGATGATGTATTGAATGTTATAATAGCTGTAAGAGCCCCCAATAAAATTATTAAAAAAAAACTTTTGCTCCACAAATTCAAATAATGGATTGCCTTTACTATAGGTTGTAAGATTGCTCCAGGAAAACCTGTTAATACATACACCAAAAAAGGTATTATTTTGGGAAATGCACATTATTTTGGCCTTCAAGGAAATCCAATCAATGCAATTATTATTCAAATTTATGCAACAAATCCTAACTCTAGTGATGCAGAAACTGAAAAATTCTACCAACATCTTCAGTTTGAAATTGATCAAACATGCAAGCAAGATGTATTGATAATTCTGAAGACTGGAATGCAAAAGTTGAAAACAAAGAAGAACAGTAGTTGGAAAATATGGTCTTGGTTATAAAAATGAATCCAGAGAAGGCATGATAGAATTTTGCAGAACCACTTATTAACTGTAAATCCCTTTTCAACAACAAAAAACTATTATACGCATGGACTTCTCCAGATGGAAAATATGGAAATCATACTGACTACATCTGTGGGAAGAGATGATGAAAAAGTTTAATCTCACCATCTAGACCAGGGCAGGAGTATATTGTGCAAAACACTATCAATTGTCAACATGCAAGTTCAAGTTGAAGTTGAAGAAAATGAAAAATAAGTCAACCAGAGCCAAAATAGAACTTTGAACATATCCTACGTGAATTTCAAGAATATTTCAAGAACAGATTTTATGCATTAAACACTGACAACAGAAGACCCGATGAGTGGGGTATGGCATCGAGAACATCATACATGAAGAAAACAAAAGTCATTAAAAAGACAAGAAAGAAAGAAAAGATCAAAGTACATGTCAGAAGAGACTCTGGCATTCTGTGGCAATGGAGCAAACCCAGGCTTAATCCAGTTACTGTCTCTTTGGCATTACCAGCATAAATCCACTGATAAATGCCCTACTACTTAAATCCAGGTACTGTCTCATAGATTTACATTGACTAGTAAATCTGGGTTAATGGTTTATTGTTTCAGGGAAGTCTGGGAGAAATAGGAAGCTAAGGATGATGAATAAAAGAATGAAGAATATTCTAAAATTGATGCGGTAATGATTATACAATTCCTCTTAATATAACTGAACTATTGAATTGTATGGTTTGTGAATTATATGCCAATAAAATAGTGCTCCCTAAAACTCTATAATGCAATTTCCACTTTCATTTCTATCACCAAGTCCATATTTTCCAAATACTGCCCCTTTCTCTGTTTCCATCTTTGCACTACAAGAAAGTCACAATTATCTGAATAATATCCTTTAAATACCAGTTTTATTTTCCTTTTCAATTTTACTTCAGAGCCACATCTATGAATGAGAGAACCCCATGTGGATGGCAAGCCAGTTTGCCAATCCCTGCCATAGAAGAAGGCACCTAAAAGTTCAGGGAGTTTGGTAGAGTGGATTTGTCCGGATAAACCCATTGACCTACAGAGAGTATCCTGAAGACACACCTTTTTTTGGGAGGGTGGGGGCATCACTGCCCTCTGGTGGTCGTGGGAGCTACCCAGCCTTCCTCCTGGAGAGCTGCTGCTGGATTTGAACCGCCAAGCCCATAGGCCACAGTCCCGCATTCAACACTACGTCACCGGGGCTCAGCCTGAAGACACACCTTTTTTAGGGGAGGGGGGCAATCACTGCTCTCCGGTGGTGGGAGTAGGAGGCCCAGCCCCACTGCTGGAATTGAACCTCCGTCCCAGTGGGCCGCAGTCCCACGCACAACCACTACGCCACCAGGGCTCAGCCCAAGACACACCTTTTATACTCAAATAGTAAGAAGCAAATTTGTGAAAGGAGTAACTGCATTTCTCAAGACTCCTGTGATTGCTATTTTATGTCATCCAGGCTTGACAGAATTGTCCTAAGTGAATTAAGATATTTGTCTTCAATGAAGTTGATTGGGGGTAGGGACCAAGTGGCAGCGCTCAATTAATAGAAACAAAATGGGTGGGTTATTATAATGGAAAGCAGAGTCCAAGTAGTAATCAGAATAGGAGTGAAATGAGAAGCCGACTAAATATTTGCTTTACATATACAAGCAGAAACATTCTAGATAGGTCAGGTAATTGACAATCTAACTCAAATGACTAGAATAGAGAATTACCTCCCACACCTGAGACAGTATTTAGAGTCATATCCTTTGAAAGAAAGAGAAGCAGTCTCTTTGAGAAAGGAACCCAGTATACATACCACTAAAGATTTTTACTCTTAGTCTTTCTCCAAAAGGATGTGTGACCTTTCACAAGAGTTCATTGAGTTCATTGAGGAAAAGGAAATAATTAGGCCTTTTATTTTTGGTGGAGGTAGTGACGGTGTTACTAGACACTGGTTCTAAATTTAAATTTACATTAATTCCAGATGATCCAAAATATTTTGAAGGCCCATCATTCAGAATGGTAGCATATAGAACAAGTCATTAGATGCTTCTCACACTTGTCCTGTGGGTCCCTGAACCCATCCTGTATAATTTCCCCAGTGCTAGACTGCATTAGTCGAGTAAACATACTCAGCAACTGGTAGAACCCCCATATATGATCCCTGAAATGTGAACTAAGGGCTAATATGGTAGGAAAAGGCAATTGTGAGCCATTAGAACTGCCTGTTCCTGGGAAAATAATAAGCTAAGAGAAATACTGTATTTCTTGGAGGGATTGCAGAGATTATGATCACTATCAAAGATCTTTATTTTACTTTTTATTTATTTTACTATGGCGAATTTGGAAAGTGCAGGAGTACTTTACTTTACTTTACTTTAATGTAAATTTAACCAGATGTTCACTCCAATTGCAGCTGATGTTCCAAATGTGGTTTTGTTCCTTGAATAAATTCGTACTTTGCCTGGTACCTAATATGCAACTATTGATCTGTCCAATAACTTTTTCTCAATTCCACATTCAAAGAAACAAAAAGAGGTTTCTTTCCGTCAGCAAGGGCAACAGTACAGTCTTACAACTTTATCCAGGGTTATGTTAACTCTCTATGATTATGCTGTAATTTAATCCAGAGGCACCTTGATCACATTTCGCTTATACATAATGGTACACTAGTCCATTACATTGATGATATTATATTGGATCTAGTAAGCAAGGAATATCAATGACTTTAGATCTATTTGGTAAAGCATTGGTGTGCTCCAAAAAAATTCACTGCATTAAATTGATGCTGATTTATAGTGATGCTAGGCAGGGTAGAACTGCCTTTGTGAATATCTGAGAGTGTAACTCTTTATGGGTGAAGTGGCTGGCTAGTAGTTTCAAATTGTTGAGCAACCCAATGTATAACAAATACACAACCAGATCTCCAATCTTTGTGCTCAAAAACCACCAGACAAATTCACTGCCATCCAGTGCACCTGACTCATAGCTACCCTACAGGACATGGTAGAACTAACTGCTGCCTGTGAGTTTCTGAGACCATACTCTTTGTGTGTGTGTGTGTGTGTGTGTGTGTGTGTGTGTGTGGCATCACTGTCCTGGTGGGAGTAGGAAGCCCAACCTTGCTTCTGGAGAGCTGCTGCTGGATTTGAACCATCAACCCTGTGGGCTGCAGTCCCGCACACAACCACTACGCCACCAGGGCTCAGCCCTGAGACCATACTCTTTATGAGAGAAGAAAGTCCCATTTGTCTCCCAAGGAACAACTAGTGGTTTTCAAAATGTTGTTTGAGATTAACAAACCAATGTAAAATGACTATGCCATCCCTACCCCCCACCTCTGCCGGGCTTCATCTGTGTGCTAGAGGGTGAGAAATTAACCTGTCAAAAATTCAGGTGCAGGGGCTGAGCCCCGGTGGTGTAGTGGTTGTGCACGGAACCGCGGCCCACTGGGATGGAGGTTCAATTCCAGCAGCGGCTCCACAGGAGCAAAGACTGGGCCTCCTACTCTCACCACCAGAGGGCAGTGATGCCCCCCCCCCCAAAAAAAAATTCATGTGCCTTCCACCTTGGTAAAATGTCTAGGGGGTCCATGGAGCATGTGGTGATAACCCTACTAAAGGGAAAGATAAATCATTGTATCAAGTTCTTCCCACAACTGAAAAGGATACACATGACTACTGGGCCTCTTTGGATTTTGAAGCCAACAAATCCCTCATTTGGGTGTACTACTCCAGCCTATATAGCAAATGAATCCAAAGACTGCTAGTCATTGGACTACAAAGAGTGGACTCATTCGGCTAATGAATCCACCAGGCTGTATAGGCCCCTACCAGGCTTCATCTTCCTCTTTCCTTTTTGTCAGTTTCTATAGCTACACAAATCACAGTAAGCCTGAAGTGAACTGGATGTAATTGCTTCCACAAACTGTGTATGTCATTTATTGATATAAATCTCTTTCTATATACAAACACATACAAGTGTCACTGGTTTGATTTCTCTAAAGAACCCCACATAACGCAAAGACCAATCATTGCACATCATAAGGCATCAATTGCATATCATAAATCACTCAATATTTTATACAGACACATGTATTATGAAGGGATACACCTCAAAATGAAATCCCCACCCCAAAGGTCTGTATTTAAATTGTTTTACAAAACAACTTCATGAACTTTAAAGTATGCTCCATTACACTTAAAGCAGTTTTCAAAACTGTGATTCCATTCTTGGAAACAATTTCAAACTCATCTATTTGGATGGCTGACAGCACCCCCATTGTTTTTTTGTTCACCTCTTCTATGTCATCAAACCGCTGACCTTTCATGTGCTTTTCATCCACAGAAACAAAAAGAAGACGCAGGGAGCAAAGTCAGGGGAACATGGTGTGTAGGGCAAGAAAAGCATGCTGTTTTTTGCAAAAACTGGAGCACTGAGATGGCTGTGTGAGCAGATGCAGTATCATGGAGGCAAAACCAGTCCCCTGGCTGCCACAAATCAGGCCTTTTTTTTTTAGGCATCACTGACCTCTAGTGGTGGGAGTAGGAGGATCAGCCTTTGCTCCTGTGAGCAAATTGAATTGAACCTCCATCCAGTGGGCCGCAGTCCCACACACAACCACTATGCCACCGGGGCTCAGCCCAAATTAGGCCTTTTTTGTTGCACACTATTACACAATCTTTTCAGAACTTCTAAGTAGAAAGATTGATTAAAAGTTTGACCTCGTAGAATGAACTCCTACTGGACTATCCTCTTTACATCAAAAAAAAAAAAAAAAAACACAAATGAGCATCGGCTTTTGGGGGTTACTCCCTTGTATATATTATATATATGTACTGCATCTTATATACTTGACAATGCAATTGATTTCTGCCATAAAAGATGTGTTGCATGCAAGAACTATTACAAGTTAAACCCTGTTCTCCAATCAGTATTCCTGAACTTTGAGTCTTGTAACTTGATAATTAGCCATAAGAGAAATGCAAATCAAAACGAGATACCACCTATTTATCACACTCAAAGATAGCCCAATTCAAAAAATCAGAAAGTAACAAATGTTGGAGGGGCCATGGGGAGACAGGAACTCTCATCCACTGCAGGTGGACCTTTAGGTATGAGAGCCATAGTGATGGATGTCGATTTAGCGACATCTAAAACAGATGGAAATTGAGCTACCATACAACCCAGCAATTCCCCTACTGGGCATATACCCAGAAGAAGCAAGAAACAAACCATGTTACATACCTGTGCTCCAATGTCCATCGCAGCACAGTTCACAATTGCAAGGAGTTGGGAACAACCCAAATTTCCATCAACTGATGAATGGATTTTTTTTTAATATTTTTATTTATTTTTGGGAGGCATCACTGTTCTCTGGTGGTGGAAGGAGGCCCAGCCCCACTGCTGGAATTCAACCTCCGTCCCAGTGGGCCGCAGTCCCGCGCACAACCACTACGCTACCGGGGCTCAGCCCAAATGGATTTTTTTAAAAGCTGTGGTATATACATACAATGGAGTACTATGCATTGCTGAAAAGCAGTGATGAACACATGAAACACAGCACTGCATGGGAAGAACTGGAAATTATGATAGGTGAATAAGCCAAGCGCAAAAGGACATGTACAACAGGAGTCCGCTGAGGTCAGCTTAAAAAAAGAAATGCAAAAGAGGCATAGGGACAAAGCTACTGAATACAGAAATTCATGGGGGGAGGCCAAGGTAATATGGCAAAGACCAGACCGAATTTAAGACTACATATGGTAGCCAACTTGGAGGGGGTGGAGGGGTTGGGGATGGTGATGTGTAGAGGGGGATGAGGTACTAATCCAGCCAAGGGGAGTATACTGTTTATATAGCCACAGGGAAAGAGGGACCAAACTTAAACCCAGTGCTCCAGGATGTGATTATAGGATGAGGGCATATAGTGGGGAACCAGTGGAGGGGTCTGACCGCCAACCCCAATCCCAACTACATGGACAACCTCCTCTCTCCCCAGGGGAGTTTGCTTTGGAGGACGTCACTGAAGCTGCAGCTTGGGGAGTGAGACATGAACAGGGCAGACAAGAACAAATGAAGGGGTAAGAAGAGAAAGTGGTGTGCTTTCTGGCCCACCGAGTCTTGAGAACAATATCCCCCTTCAGAAGAGCCAATGCACAGAGACCATATTGCTGGCCCCACTATGAAACACAACATCCCTGACCCAAGGTCCTACTGGGACAACAATGAAGTAGGGTTGGGTTTGTACCTTGTCTGACCCCACCACACCAAGACAAAACACTAAGGGTGTGCAGCAGAGCAGCTTGGGGAGCAGAGCATGGAGTTCCTGAGGGAGTGCCAAGGATATACTTTGGGGCTAGGGTGTGGCACCCCATTGGACTCAACTGGGGGACACTCCTGGAGGTCAATGAACAGAACTTGAACTATTAACAGGTTTTTTTTGTTTGTTTGTTTTCTTTTGTTTTGTTTTTTGGGGCATCACTGCTCTCTGGTGGTGGGAGTAGGAGGCTAACAGGTTTTATTATAGTATTTTTTTTACTTATTTATATATATTTTTCTGGACATTGGAGTTGTTGTTATTGTCATTGTTTTGTCTTCTTTGGTCATTTTATTTTATAATGCCTTGGGGGTTTTGTACATATTATTGTCTCTCCAAGTCTATCTAGATAAGATAGACTGGATGAACAGTCTGGAGGAGCAAATAACAGGACTGATGAGAGATGGGAAGAAAGGGGAAGGAAGGTAGTGTTCACTAACCCAGGGATAAGGGAACAACAAGTGATTCAAAATCAGTGACAAGGTGGGTTTGAGAGGCCTGATAGAGATTGATCAAGAGAAATGTAATGGAGAGAAATTACTGAAACCCAAATGAAGGCTGAGCGTAATAGTGGGACAAGAGGAAAGTAAAAAGAAATAGAGGGAAGAACTGGGTGGTAACGGGCATTATAGAGGTCTAAGTACAGACATGTATATAGGTAAATATACTTCTATATGATGATGGGGAAATAGATCTATGTGCATATATTTATAGGATAGCAGAGAGGTATTGGACCTCCATTCAAGTTCTTCTTCAATGCAAGAACACTTTGTTCTATTAAATTGCCATTCCATGGGGCTCACCTTCCCAACACAATCACTGAAGATAAATGGGTGCATAAGCAAAAGTGGTGAAGAAAGTTGATGATGTCCAGCTTTCAAAAGATATAGCATCTGGGATCTTAAAGACTTGAAAGCAAACAAGTGGCCATCTAGCCCAGAAGCAACAAAGCCCACATGGAAGAAGCACACCAGCCTGTGTGACCACAAAGGGTCCAAGAGATCAGGTATCAAAGAACTAAAAATTATATTATAAATGAGGGGGAGTACAGATTGGGGATCCAAAGCCCATCTGTAGTTAAAGCAATAGCCCCTAACAGAAGGGTTGAAGGGCTGAGATAAGCCAGTCAAGCTAGTGTAGCAACAGTGAAATATGCAACTTTCCTCTAGTTCTTAAATGCTTCTTCCCCTCCACTATCCCCCAATTCTACCTTACAAATCTGGCTAGACCAGGGGATGTACACTGGTACGGATAGGAGCCAGAAACATGGGGAATTCAGGATAGATGATCCCTTCAAGACCAGTGGTGGGGGTGGTGATACCGGGAGGGTGGAGGGAAGATGGAGTGGAAAAGGTGAATCAATTGCAGGGATCTACACATAGCCTCCTCTCTGGGGTACGAACAGGAAAGTGGGTGAAGGGGAACATCGGACAGTGTACAATATGACAAAATAATGATAAAAACAATGATAAAAAATAATGATTAAAAAAAGATTTACTTGGGCGGGGGGGCGGGGCATCACTGCCTCTGGTGGTCGTGGGCGCTACCCAGCGCTGCTCCTGAGAGCCACCACTGGACTTGAACCGCCAAGCCTGCGGCCGCAGTTATTTTTTAAATAATCACTTACGCCACCGGGACTCAGCCCGAAAGATTGTAAACAAATCACTTCAATAACTTCTCAACTATCCAACTGATAAACAAAATGAAGACTTTACTAACTGGAATGTTTGGCATTGTATCTAAGATACTGAAATCAATCATTGTGTTTAAAGATATTTCTAAAATACAAAAGTTAATCACGTGTTTAAGGATATTTCTTCGGCCTAACTCACATTCCTTCTAACTTTATTATTATTTTTATTCTGCTAGCTTTAAACTAACTTTGTTTAGCTTTGCAATGGCTGTGAATTTCCCAATAAAGTATCATCTAAAATATATGTACTTACGATTATAAATTAATCAAGCCTTTTTCCCTACAGATAAGTTTCTACTTTGCAGATCTGCTAAGACATTTTAATGAAAAAACTCCATCAAAAGATGGATTACATTGTACCTATAAAAAAGAACTATTAGAGGGCTGAGCCCCGGTGGCGTAGTGGTTGTGTACGGGACTGTGGCCCACTGGGACGGAGGTTGAATTCCAGCAGTGGGGCTGGGCCTCCTATTCCCTCCACCGGAGAGCAGTGATTGCCCCCCCCCCCAAAAAAAACGATTAGAAAGAAAAAAAAAGAACTATTATCCTGTTATTTTTTTTCTAAGTTATTTTTAGTTTTTTTAAATAATCATTTTATTGGATGACTCTTACAAATCCGCCATTCATACAAGTATTAAGCACACTTGTACATATGTTGCCA
Organism: Nesogale talazaci; assembly: GCA_004026705.1. Classification (NCBI taxonomy): domain Eukaryota; kingdom Metazoa; phylum Chordata; class Mammalia; order Afrosoricida; family Tenrecidae; genus Nesogale; species Nesogale talazaci. Next base: position 6,533 of record PVJH01039725.1, on the reverse strand, counting down.
ACAACACTTCCAAAACATTTTATTTCTACTTAAGCCCTTGGTATGAGCTTCTCTTTTTCCTCATGCTTCCCCCAGCCTCCCACCATCATGGTGAACTCTTGATCAATTATCTACTACTGTTCTTTTGTGTCTTACACTGTCCGTTGTCTCCCTCACCCACATTTCTGTTATTCATTGGGGGGATAGGCTATATATCCAACCAAGGAGTGGGTTCCCCTTTCTCCTCCTCTCCTCCCCTACCCGCAATTATCTTGAGTTTCCAACCCACCAGCTTAAATCAAGATTTCTGAAATTCAGGAATGTAAGGGAACCATGAATTACAGCTGATGCAAAAATTGTCAAGAACAGGAATTAGCCACGAGATAGATTATGTTGGTAATCACATCTTTTTTTTTTTTTTTTACCAAATTTCTTTTCTGCCTTTAGTGATCCAGGCCTCATACTTTTGGCTAGCTAGATTTTGGATTTTGTCTTTGCGAGGTATCCAGCATTCTTCATAAGTCACTTGAGAAGGACTTGATTTGGAAACCAGATTTTACCCTAAACAAACTCTTCGCAGATGAAAGTTACTGAAATATTCCCATCGACTTAAAAACTGAAATGCTTTATTGTTGGCAAAAGCAGACGAGGGCTATCTCCAGATCATGAACATCAAAGCAACTGAAGCATGTTCAAATATCTTTGCTTTTGTGATTTATCAATAATTGGGAACTCATGCATTTACTATTTTCATATTTTCTTTGTGACATGCCTTTGTTCTGCAGAAAAATAGTTTACCTTAAAGAATGAGTCTTTTGTTTTGTTTTGTTTGTTTTTGTGGGGGGCATCACTGCCCTCAGGTGGTGGGAGTAGGAGGCCCGGCCTTTGGTCCGTGGAGCTGGAATCGAACCTCCATCCCAGTGGGCCGCAGTCCCGCAAGAACGAGTCTTACCGACATTGTTTCCTTGGATCTAACTCTCATCGTTTTTTCTTTTTTTTTTTCTCGTTTTCTTAAGCAGTTTGTCACTGAAGCTTTTTAATCTGCATAAGTGAATCTTCCATGTATTTTAATAAAAAATCCTGTCCTAAAAAAAAAACAACGGGCTGAGCCCCGGTGGCGTAGTGGTTGTGCGCGGGACTGCGGCCCACTGGGACGGAGGTTCAATTCCAGCAATGGGGCTGGGCCTCCTACTCCCACCGCCGGAGAGCAGTGATGCCCAAAAACAAACAAAACAAAACAAAACAAAACAAAAAATCCTGTCCTATATCAGGGGGTGGCCAGCCTCTTGATATACTCGCGGTAAGGGTTCACCAGGCAGTTGTGTAGCAATAATTACTATTTATTATAACACTGATACAGAGATCATGAGAGAGAGAGAGAGAGAAGAACATTACAAGTTATATATGTATCCTTTTATGATACACGCTCACCTACATCCCACTAGATGGTCCACGTGGAGAGGGAGATAGGCGGGCAGACAGAGAGGCGAGCTGCCTGGATATAGGCAGGCTGGTAAGAAGCAGGCTTCTGTGAGGCAGGCTTGATGTGGGCAAGGGGTTCTTCAGCAGGTCCCTCTCTATCCTATGTCCCATCCCTATATACCCTTTGGAGCCAAGCCAGGCCCACAGTTACAGGCAAAGACATACGTCACAGGAGAGGGCTGTCTTAAGGGCTACATGGTGATGATGGGGGTGGTCTCAGGAATGTCTAAGTGACTATATGCCCTGTGGAGTGAAAAGACCAGACCTTACTCTGTGGAAGTAGATAAGCATTTCTATCAGGCTAGGGGCTATTAACAATGATTCTAGAATTGCCATAGGCTTAGAGGGAAGTGGGCCACCATTCTAATAATAGGGGAGTTAACTCGAAGTAGACAATACAAAAGGCCTTAAGTGACTGGGACTAACATAACAAATAGATAGTCTGGTTAATCTTTGGAGCATAATAATTGCGGAGAAGTTCTGTCTTCACCCAATAGTCATATATATATATATATGTATATGTATATATATAAATTTTTCTTTTCTCAGTATTTCAAATTCTATACTATTGACTAGATCAGTGACATTACTGGAATTAAAATAATTGAATGATCCACATGAGCTTATTTATTTCTCAAGAAACTGATAGGCTGCTGCCTCATAAGTGGACGATAGATGAACCATAAATCTGTAAATGGGTTTTGAGCTTGCACTTAATCATAGGTCCTAACTGAGAACAATTAGTGCTGAGGAAGTTACTGTCTCTGACGTACTTACCCTCATGGAGTGACCACTGAAGATAGTGGCACGACAGCAAAGGATTGTCAACAGATCAAACGGCGCCTGCCTATCACAAAGCATAGTGTCTGAGGGCTTCAAGGCGTGTCTAAAACAACGAGGCATCGAAGTATGCTATCAGCTCACAAAGAAAAAGCACATTGGCATGTGTGATCCCCAAACTATTAGCAGTGGATTATAGTAGAGCAGTTTCCAAAAGTAGACAAGACTGCCCCCTGTGGCATCAATCCAGAGAGGCTGCAAAAGAAGATACCTATATTTTATCCTGGATTATGAGGGCTACAGTCCAGCACAGTAAAAGATTTAAATTGCAAGTGGTGATCCTGGAGGAGGGGTAGTTTCAAGTTTTTATTTTTGTTTTCTGAAAAGGGAGTGGTAGCCCAAATAAGTTTGGGAACTTATGTATTAAAGCTTAAAATCAGAGCACTGGACTTGCAGGGGGTAAAGGATAAGAGTGAACGTTTTTGATCCATTTGCAGAGTCCCCATGCGAGTAAAGTCCCCACTGAATTCCTTCTGCTACCAACCTCAAGAAGATAGAGTGTATTAGAAAGTCGATTACACACACACACACACACACACACATCATTAGGTTGGCTTCTCTACAGAAGTAAAATCAGTGACACAGGTATGTGTTGTATATAGAAAGAGTTTTAGATCAGGAAATAGCTTACACGGTTGTAGAAATAGGCAAATCCAGTCTGGTTCAATTAGGCCTCTCCAGGCTCCTGGAAGCTGATGAACAGAAAGAAGCAGAGACAGCAGAGGGCACAGGCTGGCAGATGCAGAGTACATATGAATCAGGAGCCAGCTGGATGCAACAGGGGATTAAGGAACCAGAAGCAGAATTCAGCTCCAGCAGAAGGTGAAGGGTCAAAGAGAATTCAACTCTGCTCAGTTTCTATACAAAAGGTCACACTCCCAAGGAGGTACCATCAGTCACGTATCAACAGTTCTGCCCCTACCTATACCTAGTAGTGTCTAGTTGACATAATCCTTCAGGATCACACCCCACCATAAAGGGTTGCCTGAGTGTGTCCTTGAACACACTGCCATACAGTGATTACATACAGTGTAATCAAAAGTCATTTTGTGACTGCTTTTATCCAAAGGTCAAACTTTTTTCCCAACAATTTTATTGACAGATCATTTACACATCATACAGCAAATAGTTTAATCATTCAGTCATATCAAGGGGAAGTGTACATTCACCACCACATCTTAGAGAATTGCGTGCTCCCCCTCCCCCACTCCAAGGTTAAATCACCTTTAAAATTAGTTGTGCAATCATGATCAATTCTAGTGTTCCCTTCCCCATCGTCACTATTTACTTCCCAAATCCCCATTCCCTCCCTATCACCCACCCCCACAGCCTTGCATTCGCTAAAATCGGTTATTATCATTATCTATCTTCCTGTGCTTCACAGCTATCATACTCAACAGAAAACAATGAAAACAAATTGCACTAAGGTAGTAAGGCTAAGATATTAGCATAAAGATAAAAATAGAAATAATGTGTGAGAGAAGGATGCCCATCAACATTCAAAAAGGCAGGAAAGAAATTTCTGTCACAGAGTAAGTAAAAGATACACTCAGAACAAATTCAGGTCATGCCCACAGAGAGGTCAACCAGGCAAATTTGATCCAGCATAAACCAGATGACAGTGATACTCCTGGCTTTGGCTAGAGTGATTCGGCCAGTGACTTAGTCCATCTAGACCTTCTGTAAATGACTTTTGGGTTCCCACTCATGTCCATAGCCCTGCACAAATTGGGTGCTCGTAAGTTTAGCTCTGATAGTTTTCTCTTAGTCATATTTGAATTTTGTAATTGTAATCTTTGGACTACACAAGCTGGTATGCCTCTTCTGTGGGGATTTAGTTGACTCCTTGTTTAAATGGATGCCTGTTGAAATACAAGCCTTGAAACTCCAGACCAGCAGTTCTCAACCTGTGAGTCGAACGAACTTTTCTCAGGGGTCACCTGAGACCATCGAAAAACACATATTTTCGATGGTCTTAGGAACCAAGACACTGCTCCTCTATCTGTCTCCAGGTGGTCCACCCACCTGGATATGCCCACATATGAGTACCTGGTATGAAGACTGTTACCCATGCTACACCATGCTTCAAGCCAAAATTTCATTTATATGTCATTAGAAATCAATATTTCACAGTATGTAACTACATATTGTTTTGTGATTGATCACTATGCTTTAATTATATTTAATTTGTAATAGTGAAAATACATCCTGCATATCAGATATTTTCATTACAATTCCTAACAGTAGCAAAATTACAGTTATGAAGTAGCAACAAAAATAATTTGATGATTGGGGGTCAGTCTACATCAGGACCTGTATGAAAGGGTCGCAGCAGTAGGCAGGTGGAGAACCCCTGCTGCAGACACTATTCTGATTGAAAGCCCACCAGCACCTTGTCTTCACCACACTTCCCTGTTGCACCTTATCTTCTGAGCATTTCAAAAATGAGTATCGAGCAGTACCATGGTGTTAAGAATTAAGTATTATGGCTGAGCCCCGGTGGCGTAGTGGTTGTACGCGGGACTGCGACCCACTGGGTTGGAGGTTCAAATCCAGCAGTGGGGCTGGGCCTCCTACTCCCACCACCAGAGGGCAGTGATGTCCCCTGCCCAAAAAACAAAACAAAACAAAACAAAAGAATTAAATATTCATAAAGTGAAGCAAGGATTTAGTGCAAGCCCATAACTCATTCGTGGGTCTGTTTTTCTGGTTTGTCTTTTGTGCTTTATCTTGGGAATTAATACATATGTCATATCATTCCACAATTCAATCATATCAAACATAATTGTACTATTATTTCCATAATCAGTCTCCTGACATACTTTTCCTTCCTGGGCTTCTTGATTTCAGCATCTTCTTATCTCTCCTACTCTTCTACATTGACCCTCTCCCCAAACTCTTACAAGATTTCTTTCCCTTGGCTGAGCCCCGGTGGCGTAGTGGTTGCGCGCGGGACTGCGGCCCACTGGGACGGAGGTTCAATTCCAGCAGTGGGGCTGGGCCTCCTACTCCCACCACCGAGAGCAGTGATGTCCAAAAAAAAAAAAAAAAGATTTCTTTCCCTATAGTTTCAATGTCCCATGGTTTCATTTACCGAAAAACAAAGAAATAACACAGCTTCAAGAGGATGCCCGCTCCCAATGGTGGTGCACCTTTGAGAGACACCCTAATTTACACAAGTATAAATATAACAGAATGGTCAACGAAGGATTGCTGGAATATACATCTTTTTTTTTTTTTTTTTTGGCATCACTGCCTCTGGTGGTCGTGGGCGCTACCCAGTGCCTCCTGAGAGCCGCCGCTGGATTTGAACCGCCATGCCCGCGGGCTGCAGTCCCGCACTCAGCCACTTACACCGCAAGGGCTCAGCCCGGAATATACATCTCTTAATATGGCACACAGGGCATAGATCTTATCTGTTCACCAAGCAACTGTACATGACTCTTGGTACAGCTGTCTTCGGCTTCCTCAGATAAAAGGTGGTTTCTGGCTTAAGTCCTCAGGTTACAAGTGTGTCTGAGGTAGCATCCAGTTCATCCACTCAGGTTCCCATGAGGTCTCACCAATGCAGCTTCTGGAGCATGCCATATGCCCCAAAGATGCAAATTTCAGTGTCACAGACCTCTATGGCACTCTGCCTGAGTTCCCCAGAGATGGCCAGATGACCCAGGTCAATTCTGCCCACCTATTGCATGTCACTCAAGATCCTGTCTACCTAATGGATCCAAAAGTATCCTCGGTCTTCCCTCCCTTCAGCCCTGAACCAATCTGGGTTTTTTTAATCATTTTATTGGGGGCTCGTACAACACTTTTCACAATCCATACATGCATCTATAGTGTCAAGCACATTTGTCCACTTGGCCCTGAGCCAATCTTTTTTTTTTTATTTTGACTTTCGCAAGATGACGTTTATTTGCTAGATTCAGCAGGCACAGGGAACCCACTGGCCTTCACACACACTCACACCCGCACACTGACACCCACGCACGCATGCACACACACCAGAGCAGACCCACAGGCATGCAGGGAGAAGGGCAGGACCACCACGGAGTTCTGAGCAGAGGCTGGGATTGGTATGGCTGCCTGCCCAGACTCTGATGAAGGGAACCTACCAGGAGGATCCATCAGGGAACTAGGGGTGGTGGGGGGTGGGCTTGTTCTACTTCCCCATCCCAACGAAAGCAACTCATGGCTTAGAGGTGCCTGGGCCTCCCTCCAAACCCTGAGAGAAG
>PVJH01039724.1:0-16213 GCA_004026705.1 Nesogale talazaci | reverse complement strand
AGAAATTAGTTTGCAGTTTACTCCTTTTCTGACACATTTCCTATCTTTTGGAATGAGAGCTATCTTTCCAATGAGTGTTCTCTTCACTGTGACTCCAGTGAATGATCTTATTAATTACTTTGCCCATCAGACACCTCATTCCAGCTCACCTGTTCCCAGTGTCAGGGTTCTCTTTATTCCTGGAACACATGTTTCTGCATGAAAGGAACATAACTTAGGATATGTCACAAATTTAGCCCCAGAAGTCACCACAATCATTTCCTCTGGCATGGAGAACATTAATCATTCACCCCCCACAGTGCACAGGGAGCAATGCAGAAAGACGCCCTCAGAGACTGGAGCCTGGGCTGCAGTGGGTCATTGAGCTCTGTAAGTTTGAGATCATCCATTGACTTCATGAATCCAGACATGCCTATATTTAATAGCTGTTTTAAACAGGAAACTTTTAAACACGAAATCATAGGAGAGATTTGCCTATGACTGTCATTGCTGGAGAAGGTCCGGAGACTGTGAACAGTACAGGGCACACAGGTCCTGCCACTCCAAAAGGAGATTTCTCCCAGCCTGGCTCCTGCTGCATGTTGGACCGAGGCAGCTTGCAGACATGGTGGCTGTTGAAAGCCTAACCATAGGTTGCTTCACATCTTGCCAGATGGAAGTCTTTGTTACCTTAAATTAAAAAGAGTCCTGGCATGTCTGTATTCTTTGATATGAACACAGCAAATTTTCATAAAATCACTCTTTCAGTTGTTCATTGTGAGATCTGAGAGCTATTCACCCACCAGGAACTCTTCTCAAATGGAGACAATCATTGAATCAAGCAAGTCAACAAGCAACCAAACAAATGACATTTGCTTCAAAACCCTAATCCCCTCTCATCGAGTCTTTTCTGCCTCATAGAGACCCTCTGTGTTAGAATAGAACTGTTCTATAAGATTTTTGGTGGAGATTGACAGTTTATAAATAGACCCTACATCAAATAACCTTCTATTTTTGAAAGGGCTAAGGGCTAAATGCTTGTTTGAAATCCTTGCACTTTCATTTAATATACCAATACATAACTTCAGAGTATCATCCACCTCTTTATATCGCTTACCTAAGAGGTCTAATCTATTATAGGGCTCTGTAATGTCACAGTGAAGCTTAATGAGCCCATGAAAACAGCAATGGGTGAAAGTCTTCAATCACATCATATGCAGGGGAATGCTGGACAATGGGTAAGGAAAGCTGGACAATGGTTTGATGGATTTTAAATGATGATGGTTTTGGAGAAGATTTTGAAAATACCATGGGGTACTATAAAAATGAATTGATCTTAGAGGAAGTGCAGCCACATGATTTCCTCAAAGCCAGGATGGTGCTGCTTCACTCACACTCTGTGGTCATGCCATCAGGAGAGAGCAGCACCTGGAAAAAGACACCATGCTTAGTAACATCGAGGGTCAGTGAAAAAGAGGAAATCCTCAGGAGTGTGGATTGATATAATAGAATAACCGGTATGATGATGACGTTCTGTCCTGTTAAGCACAGGGTTGGTATCAGTTGGAACAGACTCAAAACAAAAATGTGTCAAGTTTGACAACAGCATTCCTCACAGACCGTGCTAGAATGCCAGTTAGTTGTACTTCAGAATATTGTTAAGAATATATAAACTATATTTATTGTTTACTTTTAATCTATAATGATCCTAGCTAAATTTTAATATAATTTTCTGCAAAGTTCTCTTAACAAATTGATTGGTAATTGATTGAATGGTAATTAAAACCTAAAAGTTGAAATAGTTTTACCCTAATAACTAGTAAAATAATATGCTTAAAACCTTTGGATTTAGTATAGTTCAAATTTAGTTTCCAATGTTGAATTAATTTTTCATTTGTGATGCAATATTATGTCATCAGGATCATAAGGGATTTATGTGTATTTTCTCCAATTCAAGTTCATTTGCTCTTCCTGGTTACATGGGAATTTTTATTGCATTCAATAAGGGGATCATTGACTACCTACCATTATTTATACTGAACCTCCAGCTCCCTGCCATTGAGTGGATTCTGAGTCACAGCAATCCTAGAGGGCAGAGGACCATGGGTCCTGTGGGTTTCAGACTGTGCTGCTTTACGACCTGCTGAGCGTGCAGTTAGCATCTCAACATGAAACCCACCATGTTACTATGGCTCCTTGTTTAACTATAGTCTGTGTCATTGATTTCTTACACTTTCCCTTTGTTTTGTGTTATGTCTATAGGTTTTATTATAATTAGAAATGGCAGATTTATTGAATTTTAAATCATTTTAGTGACTAAATAAAATAAAAATAATATGCCGCAAGGTAGTTTATTGTTAATCTACTTCCAGAATTACTTTCCATTTTCTGCCCCTCACCGCATTAGCGATGTTGGTGGGTGCTGTTGAGTCAGTGCTTTGTCACGGCGACTCTGTGTAAACAGAACAATCACAGTCATCCCCAGGTCTTGCATCATCCTCACATCGCTCCCCTGTCTGAGACCCTGTGAGCAGCCCCTGACCCTTCTGGTTGTTGACACTCCAATGCCACGGGGCAATCTTCCAGAGGGACTTTTCTCACTGACTGGGGAGAAGTATTGCAATTTCCACTCCTTTTTAATCACTTTATTGGAGTCTTCTACAGCCTTTATAATCCATACATGCACATCATGTCAGGCACATTTGCACATTGGTTGCCCTCAGCATTGTCAACACATTTGCTTTCTATTTGAGCCCCTGGTACCAGCGGTTATCTCCACTTCTACCCAGCATTCTGAGAAAATCATTTTAAGTGCTGTGCTCTTGTACCCCCTTGTCATTTTAGAGGGATCTAAGTTGTCCTTCCAGTGAGTGCTCCCTTTGATGAATGATCTCAGAAAGAAATCCTCCAGTCATCCCAGACCATTCCATTTGACTTACTCTCACTTGTCAACCCTGTACCCAGAACACTTATTTCTGCATAAATGGAGACAATGGGTAGCATCATGACAGCCATGGCACAATGTTAGCAGTAGAAGTCACAACAATTATTTTCTGAGCCAGAGCTCCTCAGCCCATCACTCCTCACGCTGTCAAGGGAGCAATGCAGAGAGGCAACTCAGAGGACCTGACCCTGTGCTGTTAGATCAACGCACTGTTTGAGCTCAGGATATTTACAACCATGAACTGCACCCATGAGTCTGAGCATGACTGTTTTGCTTTCAATATCAACAGCTTTCCAGTGACAAGTAGGATGACAATGTCTATGGTGTTTCATTTGTCAAGAAAGAAAAATATGTAATAAAGAAGATAGTAATGTGTCTTGCTCATTTTTACATGTCTACTTCAATCAGAAAATGTCAGTTTCTCCTTTCAAGCCTGCATTGAGCAAGAGAAATTTTAGACAGAAAAGCATGAAAAAGCAACACTGTCCCTGGGGATGCTGAGCGCTAACAGGGGAAGCCTTCCAACAGCACATCCTGTCCCTCATCTGTGTTGTCTGTGCTCAATGGGACCTGCGCGCCCCCTGCTGCCCAATGTCTCCCCTGCAGGGAGGTTTGTGTCTGGGCTCACACTGACTTCCCCTCACTGTGTCTCTTGCACAGTAATACATGGCCCTGTCCTCTGCAGTCACGGAGCTCAGCTGCAGGGAGAACTGGTTCTTCGATGTGTCTCTGGTGATGGAGAGGCGGCTTTGGAAGGACGGGTTATAAGCTGTACCACCACCAGCATTGATGTATCCCATCCACTGCAGGCCCTTCTCCGAGGTCTGGCGGATCCAGCTCCAGTAACCACCGCTCGTGATGGAGTAACCGGAGACCGTGCAGGTGAGGAACAGCTTCTGGGAGGGTTTCACCAAACCTGGACCTGACTCCTGAAGCTGCACCTCAGACAGGACGCCTGTAAATAAAAATCGTTCGTCTCTGTCAGTCCCCTGCACTCACAACCATCCCCATATTCCACACTGATCTCTGAGACCCTCACCTTGGGGAACTGTCACCAGGCACAGGAGAACACACAGGAACAGCATCTTTAGAGCACAGCTCTGCTTTCCCAAGAGACTCAAAGCCCTGTCAGAAGAGACCTGATAGCCTTCAGTGCCCAAGACTGGGATTTAACCTAGTGCCTGAAGGATGACTTGCATAGGAGGGAGCCCTGTTCTTATAAATTGAGGCTTCTTTGTTTCTTCTGAGGCCATTGAAGGGCAATTCTTCTTTTGAGCCTGTCTGTGTGTTAGTCTGCAGTGAGAGAGCCCTTTTCCTAGGAGTGTCTGTGAGTGGTCAAAGGACAGTCCAGCATTTCCGAGCCAGTGTTCTCTCCCTTGAGCCCCTCATTGCTCCTTCCCTGACAGAAGATATTTCCTGTGAATCAGAGACTGGGCAGTACAGTGTTCCTTGAAATTACCAGGTGCACCCAGAAATGTCTTCATTACTTCACAGTCTTCAAAAACACTTTTTTTCACACTATGTCACTGAATCAACATACTCAAAGTCCTTGGTAATTTTCTTTTCTTTTTTTGGGGGGGAGGGCATCACTGCTCTCTGGTGGTGTGAGTAGGAGGCCCAGCCCCACTGCTGGAATTGAACCTCCGTCCCAGTGGGCTGCAGTCCAGCGCACAACGCTACACCACCAGGGCTCAGCCCGGTAATTTTCATATATGGTGAATATATATTTTGGAAGAGTAAATACCAAACTGGTCCCAAGGAGTTGGGGAGTGATGATGCCTCAAATATCCACCTCTTCCATGAAGGCCATTTTCCATGCACTTCTCCCTTGAGTATATTTCCTCATGTTTCTGGGTCCTGTGAATTGTTGCAACAGAAACTCATGAATCCTTGAGGAAATGACTCACTCACATGGGGGTGAGGTTACTTCAGACCATATTCCTAAGGTGAGGCCGTGGTTAGCTGTCACCTGCAGCCCTGTCCTATATTTCATTATTCACACATGCCTGAGGCCTCTGGCAGGATGTCTCCAGCAGGCAATGCACTCATACTATTGTCAGTCAGCCAGGTCGTTCCCCACCTTGGCTGTGCTCAATGCACTCCCCACTGTCCTTACAGGCAGCTCAACCACTGCATCCCAGTGCCTGGTGGCTAAGGAGAGCCTCAGTGTTCTTAACCTGATTCAAATGCCATCGTGTTTCAGGGTAGATGTTGCCAACTGGAAAAGTTGGTTCCCACAAAAGACAAAGCTCTAATGTATAGATTCTAAGAAATGCAAGATTCTGAATAGAGACCCTTTGGTTTGGGAGAGAATATTCAGAAGAATGTAAAAGCAGTCAAATTTCATGACTTCACATGCACAGATACGTCAGAGCAGGTTATGGGAAAGGGTTGCTTAATAGACAGGGCAGAGTAAGAATGAGATCCCCAGACTAGTTCAGATCCTGAGCCAAAGTATACCAGTTTGAGACGCAAAGGCACTCTAGATTAAATGAGGGCTGTTTCAGGTCCTTAAAATTTAGCAAGAAGCATAGCCAGCTTTAACTATTCTTTACTCAGGGGACTCTGGCTCACCTGAAATTTGAGCATTTACAACCAAAGTCTGCCTCTCTGTGCTTTAGGTAGGACCCAGTGATAACTGCAGGCTGATAAATCAGCCTGGAACTTATCACCCAAACTCACAGATTGTCATGTTTTAGAATCGCTTGTATATTATTCACCATGAGCTCAGAAGCACTAATTTTATACATGCATTTTAATGTTCAATTGCCATTAAGATTTCTTTCTCATTTATATCCACACCACTCATTTACTGAATGATTGAACTGTCCATTTATCTCTAAATAGATATTTAGTTTACCATTGTGGAAATCCAAGCACTAGGTGGTGTTCACCAGGGCTTTTCTGAGCCAGAATTTGCTGAGGAGAATAAGCAATGTTTTGCAAAAGAGTATTCATGAGATTCACTAAAATTCAGGATTTCAAGCAAATGACATGATGATAATTTCAGTTTTATCAAGGGGTGATCAGGCCCCTCATATACTCACAGCAAGGGTTCAACAGGCAGTTGTGTAGCGATAACTATTATTTATTATAACACCTATATAGAGATCATGAGAGAGAGAAAATCATTACAAGTTACATATATATACTTTCATGATACATGCTCACCTACAGCCTTGCTAGATGGTCCACGTGGAGCTGCAGCCTGGATAGAGGTAGGCTGGTAAGAGCAGGCTTGAGAGGAGCAGGCTGAGAGAGAGAGCACCTCTATCTTATGTCCCATCCCTATATACCCTCTGGAGCCAAGCCAGGCCCCTAATTACAGGCAAGGGCATATATCACAGGAAGGGGTTGTGCCATATGCACACATTATAGGAAAGGGAGCTACCAGGGTCCAGTGTGAGGAGACAAGACCCCAGAATCCTGGATGTGGCTAAACAGGTTAGGCTAGAGATCATTAACATCAGCACGTGAATCCACTCACAGGCTTCTAAGGAAGGGAGCCATCATCCTAACAGCAAGGGAATTAGCTCTGTTGTGAGACAACACAAAAGCCTTAGATAATTAGGAGTTTCAGGGAGAATAGCTAACTCAACTTCTTATAACAAATGCTGGTAAACTGTTTGCCTAATATTTGGAGTATAATAATTTTGGAGAAGTTCAATCTTCACCCGACAGCAGTTGAAGATCATAGGTGTCATTCTGTTTCCACACACAGATGGGTGTGGCATTACTTGAACCTGGTCCTTCCAGCACACACTCACCTCATAAAATCTGTTGCTGGTGGTTGGAAGGACAATTTAAGGTCACATTTTGATGTGGCTGCACACTAGTCCAGGTCACCTCTATCTCTGCATGTGAATGCCGTGATTGTCTAAGCTAATCCCATGACAGGATTTAGTATGGTCCTTCTGAAGTGTAAATCTGTTGACATTATCCCTGTGCACATAACTTTCATAAGAATTATGCTACTCATATGCTGAATGGGCTCAGAAATTCTTGTTGGAATTTCTGAAGAAACAACACAATGATCTTTCGATTTAGATTTTCTGTGCACTAAGTAATTCCAACATTCTGAAATGTGGACATGACAGAATGTATGGATCCAAGGAAAATGGAAATGCATTTGCTCCAGTTGTGTAGTATAATACAATAAAAGTTTGCAATATAATAAGCTTTTACAATATAAAATTTTGGAAGGAAGAAATGGGGAGCTGATATCAGGGGCTCAAGTGAGAAGTGAATGCTTTGAAAAGGATGATGGATGAATGTTTGCAAATGTGCTTGACACCACGGAGGAAAATATGGATTGTTATAAGAGATGTAAGAGTCCCCAATAAAAGTATTAAAAACCCCAAAATTTAGTAGCTGAAAATTACAATTACTTATTATCGACTAAAGTAAAAACCAGATTGTTAGCCATCAGGCACTGATCTTCAGTTGCTTATGAGAGCGGTGAGTTTTGCGATGATCATGGCCAAGGTGAGGAAAGACAGGATTGACTCACATTATTTAATCAAAAATAAGTAGCTTTGAGGAAACTGATGATGCCCAGCCACCAAACATAATGTATCTGGGATCTTAAAGGCTTGAATGAGAACAAGTGGCCATCTAGCACAGAAGCAGCAAAGCCCACAAGGAAGAAGCACAACAGTCTCTGATCATGAGGGGTCAAAGGGAGCAGATGTCAAACATAAAAGAAATAGATTCACATTACTGCGAATGAGGAGGATGGCAGGGTAGGGACCTCTGTTAGTCCGGGTAGGCTAGAGGAACAAATTCAAGGACACACATATCGATATAAGGAAAGGGTTTATATACAAAAGGAATGTGACAGTGAGAAGGCATTCCAGCCCAGTCCAGTTCAAGGTCATAAGTCTGATATCAACCCATATGCCCAAAATCAGACTACAAAGTCTTCTTCCGACTAGCGAAGTCACAGGCCAGTGGATGCAGAATCCTGGCGCTGGCAGGGGTCTCCCCATGGCTCCTAGCTTCCAGGGCTCAGGGTCCATCAACAGCATGCCACTCCAGCTTCAGAGGTCTGCCTCCATCAGGGCAAAGCCGTGTGGTCTCTCCACCAGCTCCTCCAACGTCTCAGAGGCTGCATCTTGTGTTTTTCATGATTCATCATCTCTGAGACTAACTCCCAACAACTGGGGAAGATAGCTTCTCATTTTCCTGAGGGAGAAATCGTGAGATTTCCCAGAAGTCTCAGGAGAAAGCCATGCCCACATAGAGGCCTCATTGGCTACTTAATGGCTATCTCCACATTAACAAGTTAGACTCCACCCCTATATTTCAATCATAAAATTAACATAAGCACATGACTGCCACAGGACCCAAGGCTTATTTTTGGGCAATTGGACACCCCCTTACTGGGGAGTCAGGGGGAGAATACAGGCCAGTCAAGGTATAGTGAGGTAGCGATGAAACATGCAACTTTCCTCTAGTTCCTGAAGGCTTCCTCCCCCAACATTTATGTTCTCAATTCTACCTTACAAATCCAGCCGGACTGGAGGAGGTTCACTGATTGAGATGGGAACTGGAAATACAGGGAACCCAGGACAGATGAACCCCTCAGGGCTAGTGGTGAAAGTGGAGTTACCAGATGGGTGGAAGGAAGGTGTAGTGGAGAGAGGGAGCCAACTACAAGCTCCTCTCTGAAAGCTAACATATCTTCCTATCTGGAGGACAGACACTGGAGGAGTGTGTTAGGGGAGATGTTGGACGGTATAAGATAGGACAAAACAATAGTCATATTTTATAAAGTATTTAGGGTTGGTGGGGCAGGGTGGAGCAAGGACAGAGAGGAAAGGATGAGAAGCTGATATCAAGGACTCAAGAGGAAGGGCGAATATTTGGAGAATGATAATGGCAGCAAGCATGTGAAGGTGCTTAGATATATGCATCTATGTATTGAGAAAAGCCATGTACAAACCCCCCAAAATTATTTAAAAATAAATAAGTAGCTTTGTTTTTCTCATATTATGACTGGTAAATTGCATGGAGGAGAAAGTTTTATCCCAGAATCCTTCTAGTCCCTGTTAGAAAATCTTACTAGATGGATAGTGACCCTTTTTCCAAGAAGGAACTTTCATAGATCTGGTAGGTTTCCCCTGCCTGGAAGCCTGGAAGGCATGGAGGGCTGAGGGTGAAGTATGTGGTCCAGCCCTCCATCTCTCCTTTGGACTCAGCTGCTTCCCAGCATGGTGCATAGGTGCCTCCTGAAAGCCAAAATAAAATAAAGTGAAATTTACATCATATTAATTGTTGAATTACATTTTTATTCAAATTAAATAATTAAATGGAACTTTTTTTTGGGGGGGGGGGCATCACTGCTCTCCAGTGGTGGGAGTAGGAGGCCCATCCCCACTGCTGGAATTGAGCCTCTGTCCCAGTGGGCCACAGTCCCGCACACAACCATTACGCCACCGGGGCTCAGCCCTAAATGCAATTTTCTAAATCAATATACAGCATAATATTCTGACACATGTGCATCTTTAAATGTTTGTGAGTGAGGGGGCAATTTGCAATCCACAAGGCAAACAGTAGACAAGATGTTTGCTCAAGTGAAGACCCTTTTCTTACTCTACACAAGGTAGGACAATACTCCAGGCTCTCAACTGTGTCCTCTGAACCAATGTTGTCCTGATTCCCAGCCATTGTCTGAGGATATCAAGGGGATTAAGAAAAGCCAGTTTCTTAGAAACACAGGACGGCTTCGATGCACAACTATGGCTTGAGGACACTGTGATGTGCTTGCTGGTTCATCCTAGACTGAGCAGAATTTAGGGAAATCACAGGCACCACCCCGTCCCAATATCTGTCTTACTGGGGACAGATTGACATCATGGCTGAGAGATAGATCCTCATCTTTGCCTTGTCCCCTCTGTGTGTATCTGACCTCATATGTGTCCTTCTGCTCTTTGGAATGGGAGACTCTTTGCTCACTTGGCAATGCAAAGTCTGACTCAGTGGTTGAAAGAAATCCTCCCACCCAGAGAATTTCCTAGGAAAACTTGAAGATGGAGAGCAAGCCACAGACCCTGGCAGGAAGCCAGCTCTGAAGCCCTCCCTACACGGTCTGCCAGGACTGAGTCCTGTGGCTAAGAGTCCTGGGCAATCCCTGAAGTTTGAACCTTTCTGGAGGGAGGTTTGGATACAGCCTCTGACAGATTTCCTTTTTCAGTGCCTCCATTATTGAAATAGAATGTTGTGCTATCAATGTTCTCAGCTTTATTTCTGGTGACTGTCAAACCAGGTATCCACAGTGTGAAGGTTGTATATGGAATAAATACCAGCACTATCACTCACATCAAGCCCTTCATGGAATTGACTGATGTAATCCAGGCCATTACTGCTGGTGATGGATCCACAGGTTGGACAAGAGAATTGCAGAGGGATCTTAGTCTGCCTCCAATCTCCCAGAGCCTACCAGCTGCATTGGAGGTATGTGAACAGAAGGAAATCCTGATCAGGAAAACCATCCCATATTGTTTTACTTTCTTATTCAGCATGTTTTCATTTTAATACTGCAACAAGGGAAACTCGGGTCAGCAAAACTTTCACTCTGACTTACCGTATATACTCAAGTGCAAACCGAGACACCTAATTTTACCACCAAAAAACTGGAGAATTTTTCCAGCCTAGACAATGTGCAGAAAAAAAACTTGGCTTATACTTGAGTATATATAGTATGTATAATCATACCTTTTTGGTGAATGGGGATCCATGCACATCCTGTGGTCTGTATTCTCTCTCCTACAATTTAAGAACTGGGCTAGTCTAGTTTTCCCCAGCAGAACATAGTATCGTTGTGTGTGTTATTTATTATAATAATAGCTGTAGGGAAAGCATGATTCTCCTGGGAGGAGAAGTAGCTGGCAACTTAATATGTGGGGAGAAAAGACTTATGTCAGTTTACTGTATTGGTTAAACCTCATAGATACCAAGAGGAACAGAGAATACCATATGATATTTGCCCCAGAATATAACCCCTCTATTCCATAAACTATGAATGCCTTAATATACAAGTTAATCATCCCGAAACAGGAAGTTATGGTCACTTGTGGTAAACTATAGCAACTGAGGGAGAAACAGAGGAAGTAAACAGAGACGAAAAAGATCTATTCTGGAAAGGGTTCAGACATTTCTCCTGGCCTTATATTGTCCCTGAGGGAGAAACAGGGATGTTTGTAAGGCCACACTCAGTCCTAGGTTCACAATGTTTTCCTTAGGAATGAGAAAGGCGGGAGAGTGCTGAGCCCAGGCGGTGTAGTGGTTGTGTGCAGGACTGCAGCCCACTGGGTTGGTAGTTCAAATCCAGCAGCAGCTCTCCTGGAGCAAGGTTGAACCTCCTACTCCCACCAGAGGGCAGTGATGCCCCCTGCCAAAAAAGAATGAGACAGGGGGAACCTATTTTAGGGATCTACATATGACCTCCTCTCTGGGGTACAGATAATGGGGAAGTGGGTGAAGGGGCATATCAGATGGTGTATGGTGATAAAATAATGACAATTTGTAAATTGGTAAGGGTTCATGGAGGAGGGAGAATGGGGAGAGAGGGGAATATGAGGAGCTGGTACCAGGGGTTTAGGTAGGAGGATGTGTCTAGAATGATGATGGCAACAACTGTGCAAAGGTGTCCTGAATACAATTGACATATATATTGATCATGACAGGAGTTGTTTGAACCCCCAATAAAATGACTTTATAAAAAGATTACTGAAGTCAGAAGATCAGATTAATCACTGCTCCCTTTAGCAAAGGCCCACATTAAACTTAAAATCACCAAATATAATAAACCTGGAATGTACCTGGGAGTACATGCAAGTGCATGTTCCCTCCCTTCCCCCCGCTCCCCGCCAGCCAGCCAAAAGCTAAGAGAGTAAGAAAAATTACAAAATATCACTAGAGACCTGGAGTCTCTGGTGTCCAGAATAAAGAGACCTTCAACAGTGATAGTCATTGAATTGAACCTCTTATAACATTCTCTCCTCTGATCTTGGCTTTACCATTTGAAAATCTTAGATCATACCTGGAAGCCCAAGATTTTGGGATATCAGTCATCTGTGCCTCCCACCCCAGAGAATAACAGCTTTAAGATCAACAGAGCAGTTTGGTTTCTCTAATGGCATTAGTGTAGGTGATTCTATTAAGTTGAACTAACCAGGGATGCAGTTGAATGTCAGAAGCTATTGGACCTTTTCCAGTTCCTGCTATAAGACAAAGTGTTCCCATCGAAGTGGGTGCTCTACTACAGATGTGTTTGTTGCTGTTTTGTTTGTTTGTTTTGCTTAGTCTTTTAAATTTTTAGATAAATGAGAGAGTGATAAATAGTATGTAGATAGTCAAGTCACAACATTGCCTGGAATGTCACATTAAATGTTCACATGATCTCAGCAGAGTTTCCTGGTTCTGTTGCTCTTTATGCTGACAGTGGTCCAATACATTTGTCCTTTTGTTATTGTCTAGCTTCACTCAGTATAATTTTCTGTAGGTCAACGTCTTTCTATGCTTTGTGATTTCTACAGAAACTTCTAGACAAGTATGGTATTTCATTGTGTGTATGTATCAAAGTATCTTTATCCAATCCTCTACAGATGACCCTTTGGATTATTTCCAATTTCTTGATATTGTGAACAGTGCTTTGATGAGCAGGGAGGTTCGTAGGTCTCTGTGACATGTGATCTTACATCTTTAGGATATAAACCCACAAAAACACTTGATGGATTGTATGCAATTTCTTATCCTATTTATTTGTAGTATTTATTTATAGTATCACCATATAGCTCTACAGCGCTATTGGACAGAATCATCAGTACGGGGGAAGGGAGGGGTGAAAGTTCCAATCTCTGCTTCTTCTCCAGTATATGTTGTCTGGTTTCCTTTGTATATTTTAAAAATGGACTAACACTGTCAGTGTAAGGATATTTCACTGCTTTTATATCTAGCTCTTATATGGGTAATTATCATGATAACTTTACATGTCTGCTTGCCATTTGAGTGTCTCTTTTAGTAAACTATCTTTGGGGTTTTGTTCTTTTATAATTGAGCTATTCATTTTTATTGTGGCATTATAGCATTTTCTAGATATTAGATTTAAGTTCTTTTTCATTGTGTGATTGCTTAGCATTGTTTTTTAATCCATGGATAGAATTTTGTTCTCATACTGAATGTTTTGATGCACAAATGTGCCCATTCTGAGTAAGACTAGCCATTTAATTTGTCTTCTACTATGTACATTTCCTCTAACATATTTGATAATATGTGTATGCATTGCAAGTGGGCCCTTATGGTTGTACATATTTTCTCATTGATGATTTTTGTAGCTCGGGATTTATGTTTAGATTTTTAAAAATCATCTTATTGGTGATTCTGACAGGTCTTATAATAATCTCTCAATATATTGTGTCAAGAACATTTGTACATGTGTCACCATCATGCTTTTCAAAACATTTTTCCTACTTGAAACCTTGGCATCAGCTCCTCCCTGTTGGTCTCCCTCCCCAGCTCTCCCACCCTCAAAATTCTTGATAAGTTATAGATTATGTTCATACATTGCACTGTCCCCTGCTTCCCTCAAACCATGTTTCTGCTGTTCATCACTCTGCGTGGGGGGTGTTATACATCAATCATTGTGATTAGTTCCCCCTTTCTTCTCCCTACCCTCATGGTACTGCTACTCCCATTATTGTTCATGAGAGGTTGATCTGTCTTGGATTCCATATGTCAAAATCTATTAGAGATCACCTGTACAGACATCTGTACCAGTGTACATGCTCTGATCTAGTTGGATGTGTAATATAGAACTAGGGTTATGATAGTGGGGGGGATGAAGCATTAAAGAGATAGAGGACTGAACTGGGAGGCAAAGGGCTTTTATAGAGTTATCAATACTGGTGTGTATATATGTAAATATATTTATCTATAATTATAGGAACATAGATATATGCACATGTATTTATATGTTAACTATTGAGGTAGAAGACAACCATTGGGCCTCTACTCAAGTATCCCATCAATGAAAGAACACTTTGTTCTAATTACACAGCATTAGGTGATGCTCACCTTCCTGACACAACTGGTGATGAGAAAATGAGTGCCAAAGCAAATGTGATGAACAAATAAGAGGGTGCTCAACTATGAAAACAATAACACCTGGGATCTTAAAGACTTGAAGATAAACAAGCAGTCATCTAGCTAGGAGTCAGAAAAGTCCATACTAGTCAGTGTGATCATGAAGTGTGACAGGATCAAGTATCAGGCATCTTAAGACTCAAAAGAGACAAGCATATTGATGAAAATGGAGGGGGGTGTCACAGTGTAGACCCAAAGTCCATCTGTAGATAATTAGTTACCTCTTCACAGAAGGGTCACAAAGAAGGGATTAGTTAAGCAGGTTGCAGTAGGACACTGGTGAAGCATTTAACATTCCTCTAATTCTTTAATGTTTTCTCCGACCCACTATGTTTAGGCTTTTTCATCAATCTTGAGTTAGTTTTTGTTCTTGGGATGAGGTATGGATGCTGCTTTATTCTTCTGCAGATGAAGACCCAATTTGCAATCACCACTTGTTGAAGCATAAGATTATTTCCCATTCAATACATTTAGGTCCTGTGTTGAAGGGTTTTCTGTGTTTTTCCAAAATATCAGGCAGTTTTGACTACTGTGGCTGTGTGATCATTTTGAGGTTGGGCAGTGGGAAGTCTCTTAATGCATGCTTCATATTTTTGCAGTGCATTTCTTATCCTGCAAATCTTCCCTGTTTGTTTGCAGTTGATATTTACTTTTAACATTTCTGTGTAGACTAATGTTGCTACTTCATTATTATTTGGTTGTAATTAAAGATTGCTTTTCAGTGACATTTATATTTATATGATATTGCCTCTTATCTATGATCATGGACTTATCTTCCACTTTTGTAGGTCTCTTTAGGTTTTTTGTTGTTGGTAGGTGCTACTGAATAGGTTTCTGACTTACAGCAATCCCATGCAAGCACAAGGAAACACTATCTTGTCCTGCATTACACTCCTTATGGTTCTATTGTTTGAGCCCATTGTTGCAGCTAGTGTGTCAATCCATTCTGCGGTGGGTATGCCTCCTTTACGCTGACCCTCTTATTTACATAGCATGGTGTTCTACACCAGCAACTCTTCTCTGCCGACAACATTTCCTGTATATGAGAGATAAAGTCTTGTCATCCTTCACTCTAAGGAACATTCTGGCTGCATCATTCCATAATTTTCTTTGTACACATATTTTGTTTCACTGGTTGTCTTAAACCTGGGTACTTCACCTATTTGTGGCTGTTGTAAATTGCACTGTTTTCTTCATTTCTTTTTTCAGAGCTCTCTTCATTTGTTTACAATAATATTATTTATTATTTTTGTGTTAATATTTTATCATGCCACATTGTTGAATATTTTGATTACTTCATGCAAGCATTGCCTTATCTTTACTTGTTTATATATAGATTATTATATCTGTGGATAATGACACATTTGCTTTTTGTTTGCCTGATTGTATTACTCTTAAATAGTTTCCAGCTCTAGTATTTCTCACTAAGATTTCCTGCACAAAGGATAATAAGAGTGGTGAGGTGGAAGATGTTTGTCTGGCTTCTGTTTGCAAGAGACTGTTACTAGCTTTTCCCCATTGGGCACAATTTTTGAAGACAATCAATGGCATCCAACAACAACAATGAAACCTTTCATCAACAAAATATATATGTAGTGAGACATATATATGAACAAAAATTTTTTATGGTTACAGAAACTGTATTAAATAAAATTTTGACTTTATACTTATCTTTATTCAAGGCCAATACATATATGAACTAAAGACTTCTGTCTTTTTTTGTGTGTGGCATTACTGCCTTGGTTGGAGTAGAAAGCCCAGCCTTGCTCCTGGAGAGCTGTTGCTGGATTTGAACCGTCAACCCTTTGAGGTGCAGTCCTGCACACAACCACTATGCCACCAGGGCTCAGCCCAGGATCTCTGTCTTTTAATGCACTGCTACAAAACTGAGATTTTAAAGATCAAAGAGCAATGTGGTTAAATCCAGGACTAAGGTGAACATGATCCAAGCAACTGCACAGGGTGGAAAATCTCATATGTTTTGAAAAATTGTGCAATGATTAAAGAAGTCTGATACAGAGTCTATCCTGATAATTAGGTGTTGGGAATATAATGGATATCATTGACTACAAGAATAGTGATAAGTCTCTGTGTTGGAAGAAGTACTACATGTACATTCCTTAGAAGCTTGAATGTTGACAGTCA
>PVJH01039723.1:0-16235 GCA_004026705.1 Nesogale talazaci | reverse complement strand
GAGCAGGCATCTGCAAAGGAGAATGCCAACCCCAATAAGTCGTTCCTGCAGATGCCATTAGGCTCGGTGACATGTTCACTTAGGGTGACATATATTGATCATGTAAAACACGCACGCCGCATAATATGATTAAGCAAATGCTACTGGTTCCAGAGAGAGCCAGCTGGACTGTGTGTAGTAGCTGGCTCAGCAGCCTGGAACCTCGGTGGCCCTGGTGGGACCTTCTAGCTTAGGGTAGGGCAAGAGCCTGTGTCTCACAGCCACCCACCCATCCATTTGTTCATTCGACAGGTCTGTAGTGGGCATTTATGATCAGGGACACTAGGCACCAGGGTGCTGTTGATCTGATTCTGACTTATCGTGATCCTGCGTGACCAAATAAAACTGCCCCCTGGGGCACCCCAGGCCCAGGTCTTAGGGGAGAAGAGCACCAGGCCTTTCTCTGGTGATGCCCTCCATGACTTCAAGCTACCAGCTGAGAACCTAACTGGTGCACCCCCAGGGCTTTGCGGATCAAAGCGATGAGTCCCAAACCAATTGCCATTGTCATAGCAATCCCACCAGACAGTCTATGTTCCTCAAGGGATGTCCAAGGCTGTGACTCTTTATGGAAGTGGCCTGCGACTGCTTTCTCCTAGAAAGCAGCATCTGAGTAGTAGAATTGCCCGCTTTTCAGTTAGCAGCCCCAACACCTCACCCCTGCACCCCTCTCCCTGCCCTCAAGTCGATACTGACTCACATGAACCCCCTAAGGGTTTCCAACACTGTGGTGGTGTATGGGAGAAGTTGCTGCTGGTTTTGAATGGCTGCCCCCATGAACCCCAGCTCCTAGGGCTTCTACGATGATGGATGAGACACACGAATTGCCCCCATGCCCTTGAAGTGTGGCGTCCAGTAAAGGGACGTCACACCACCCATTGCCACTAAGCTAATGCTGACCTGAGGCCCGTTGTGTATCAGGGTCAAGCTGTGCTTCAAGGGGCTTTTAGTGGCTGGTGTTCTTGGAAGCAGATAGCCAGGCTCTGGGTGGTCTGGAACCTCCCGCTGTTATAGGCATCAGCCAAGTGGTCGGCATTCATGGTAAACAGAAATAGCTGCTAGGATACACAACCCATGGTTCAACAAGACCCTGTACTGTATATGCTGCGTAGGCAAGGGGACCATGGAACATCAACAATTACCATGGACAGCACAGCCACTAAGGAGTCCTGCTGGCACTGTGTGTTTCATGTTGGGCTGCTAACTGTAAGGTAGGCGGTTCGAGGAAGAGAAATAACTGTGGCAACCTTTTTGTGTGAAGATGACAGCACCAGAAAAGTAATGGACAGTCCTTCTGAGGCCTGCAGGGTCTCAGTGAATCAGAATGAGCTCCACGGCAGTGAGGGTACACACGAAGAGCTATGACCTGTGCCAAATGGATATGAGTTCTCTGCAGTCCTCTGTGGGAAGTGCTCTCTGCAGCATGGACACAGGAGACTAGCCCAAGTTCTAGTCCCTGAGCGGTACAACTCATGCTGGTGAGTTAATGATGTATCTAGGTGTTTGGTTGACTAGACTGGTGGAAATGAAGAAATCGGTTACAAGGATACTCAATGCTAACAGGCATTGGAGCTGCTGACTTATTTGGTCGACACTGTTTTAACTGGCTGGGGGCTGTCCATTTCTAGAACATTCCATGGGATTTTCTCTTCTATGGGAGCCGAGGCCAGGAATGACTGCACCATCTCTTTTCCTCCTCCTCTTTTCTTTGTGGCTCTAATTACCTGCTCATTGGCATGCAAGGACCTCCCCAGCCTGGTTCCTGAGAGGGAGTGGAGATCTGTGAGAATCGTGCCCATTAAGGCCTTTTATGATCACCATTATGTAATAAAGAGCATCTGGAGCCTGGGAAATTATGGCAAGCTTTTATTTTGCTTTAAGTATAACTATCTCCCCAAACCCTTCCTCCCTTGGGTGATTGCAGTAATAGCTCCAACTCTGTTCTTGCTCTTAGGTTAGAGTCTATGGTGGACCGCGTCCAATGCTCCCACCTTCTTGCTTCACAGAGCCCCAACCTTGCTCAGCTGTCTCTCACTCCCCTAGGCAGCACACACACTCCAGCAGACCGGCCTCACTCCCCGTCCTAGAGTGACCTGAATGTGTGGTCTATTGTGGGTCTGGGGCAGCCAGGTGACTGGAATCTGTAGGATTGCTTCCTACATGGTATCCTCATGGATCCTGACTCATTTTGACCTTATGTGACAGAGTTGAACTGTCGCAGAGGGTTCCTTCATTAAAATCGTTGTCCATCTTGATGGGTGTGTATCACCAGGCTTTTCTCCCATAGAGCCTTTGGGTCAACGGAGGCTGAAACCGCACACTGCGGATTCATTGGTTATTTGAATCCAATGAGAAGCCTCTGGTGAGTCTAATGTGTTGACAAGATTCATGAATGTCTGCCCCTTTTCTCTACCTACCTACCTACCTACCTACCTACCTACCTACCTATCTACCTACCTATTTAGACTCTCCATGCATCATATGAGTCCCTAGATGGTGAAATGGTGAATGGATGCCAATGCTGACCAAAAGGTTGGTTAGGCTTACTTGTCTCTTCTATGATTTTGAGTTCTGTTCTTCATTTTCCCACCTTTATCCACCCCCCCCATCCCACTCCATTCAGAACTTTCTAATGTGATCCCTTTAAGAACTGTCAGCAAGTAGAGTCAGACATCATCTACTGCTTCTGGTCTCAGGGATGTGAGGACTGATGCTCATGTAGTCCATTAATTCATTGGATGACTTGTTTCCATGTGGCTTCAATTTTCATCATTTTTCTTTCCTCCAGGGTGTGTGTGTGGTGGAGGGTGGGGGTAGGGGGGTGGAGGTGGGAAACAGTAGCTGTATCTTATGTGGCTATTAATGAACTGTTAAAAAATATTTTCTTTTTTTCCTCTTTCCTTTCATTATCCTTGGAGACAATTGCCTGGATCACAATTCCATGGCATTCCAGTTATTTCAAT
The DNA here is from genome assembly GCA_004026705.1 of Nesogale talazaci. Lineage (NCBI taxonomy): Eukaryota > Metazoa > Chordata > Mammalia > Afrosoricida > Tenrecidae > Nesogale > Nesogale talazaci. Next base: position 13,233 of record PVJH01039723.1, on the reverse strand, counting down.
TAATGGTTTGTGCTTCCCAAGTAGACTGCAAACTCCAAGAGGACAGAGATCTTTTCTGCAGGCAGGCACAATGTGGAAGAAGGGCATAGGGGCATCCTGACTATACAAAGGATACAGTGAGTTTCCCTCATTCTCCTCTGCCAAGAGACCCACTGGAATGTTCTCACAGGAATTGCTTCTGCGGAGGGAGCTCAATACAAACTTTTACAAAATTAAGAAAGCTCTAAGGTCTCAGATTCTGGCTTCTGTCTAGCAAATCCTTTCTTGTTTCCTTCTGAATACCTAATTGGACTACATTTCCCAGTCACTCATTGCAGCTAGATAGAGCCAGGTGACTTAACCCATCAATAAAATGTGAAAGACCATAATAAGCTACTGAATCATCTTAATTCTTGACCTATAAATTTTATGCATTATGTCTCCATGTTATCTGTTCACTTGAAAGCTAAATGGAGAGGACTCTTAGGATGTACAGGGCAGTGGAGGGAAAAGAGGGAAGGATCCTGGGCCCATGAGTCACCACATACAGAAGAGTCCTCCAGAAAGATGACTGATTAGAAACACCACTGGACTATTAAGTGTAGCAATGTTAAACGTTTATCGTGTTGTTCTCCTTGCTAGTTGTTGTCAAGTTAATTTCAAATTAGAGCAACCTAGTGGAACCAAGAAATGTCCCATAGGGTTTTCTAGACTGTCATCTTTGCCAGAGGAGACCTCCAGGACTTTCTCCAGCATAGCTGCTGAGTAGTAGCCTAGTCATTGTGCCACCAGCGTTCCTTTCATTGCTCGATGCCACTGAGATTTGGGGATTTGTTTTGTAACAGCAGTTGGCTTATGCTGACTAATGTAGCGACCAGTGATTGATATATCAGGGTTTTAAACCTCTCGGTCTTGTTCTCACAATGTTGCTGTTTATCACCGTTTCCAAGATAACCTTAGTGCTGTTGACCAACTTGTCCAAGGACTTGGAACTAAGAAATGACAAAGATGACAGGTGAATTTGTTCTTCTGGCAACAGCCATAAAATCCAAGCCTTTTGAAGCATCGAGTTACTTTTTCATGGTGAAAGGAGTTAAAACTTAAAAAAAAAAAAACATTTTATTGGGGGTTCCTGCAACTCTTATCACAATCCACATATACATCCATTCTGTCAAGCACATTTGTATTTGTATATATTCTCAGAACATTTGTTTTCTACTTGAGCCCCTGGTATCAGCTCCTCATTTCCCCCCTCACTTCCTGTTCCCTCCCTCATGAATACTTGATAATTTATAAATTATTATTATTTTGTCAGGACTTACACTGACTAACATCTCCCTTCACCCACTTTTCTGTTGTCTACCCCTCATGGAGGGAATTATATGTAGATCCTTGTGATTGGTTTCCCCTTTCTACCTCACCTTCCCTCCATCCTCCTGGTATCGCCACTGGTGCTAAGGGGTTCATCTGTTCTGAATTCCCTGTGTTCCCAGTTCCTATCTGTACCAGTGTACATCCCCTGGTCCAGCTGGATTTATAAGGTACAATTGAAATTATGATAATGGGGTGGGGGGAGAAGCATTTAAGAACTAGAGGAAAGTTGTATGTTTTATCAGTGCTATACTGCACTCTGACTGACCCACCTCCTCACCACAATCTTTCTGTAAGGGAATGTCTTACAAGTGGGTTATGGGTCCCCACTCCCCCCTCATTCACAATAATGATGTTTTGTTCTTTGATGCCTGATACCTGATCCCATCGACACCTCGTGGTCACACAGGCTGCTGTGCTTCTTCCATGTGGACTTTGTTGCTTCTGAGATAGATGGCCACTTGTTCATCTTCAAGTCTTTAAGACATCAGATGCTATATCTTTTGATAACCGGGTACCATCAGATTTCTTCACCACATTTACTTATGCACCTGCTTTGTCTTCAGTGATCATGTGGGGAAGGTGAGCATCATTGTGTTAGTCCAGGTAGACTAGAGAAACAAATACATAGACTCACATATGGATACAAGGGAGAGGTTTATATACAAAAGGAATGGAACATTGAGAAAGCATCCCAACCCAGTCCAGTTCAAAGTCATAAGTCAGATATTAGCTCGAATGTATGATACTCGTATATATTATCTCCTTCTGACTCACAAAGTCATAGGCCAGTGAGTGCAGAGTCCCGGCACCGGCAGGGGTCTCCCCATGGCTCCTTGCTTCCAGGACTCAGAGTCCATCAACAGCATCCAGTGGTGGTAGAAGCAACTCAGTGCTGGCAGGGGTCTCCATGTGGCTTTGCCAGCTTCAGAGGTCTGGTTCTATCAGGGTAAGGCCATGTAGCTTCTTCTCTGACTCCTCCATCTCCTCGGACAATGCCATCTTTTCTTGTCTGCAGTTTGTTGTCTTTCAGACTAACTCCCAAAAACTGGGGAGAGAGCTTCTCATCTCCACGAGGGAAATATTGCGAGATTTCCCAGAAGTCTCAGGAGAAAGCCTTGCCCACACGGAGGCCTCATTGGCTACTCAATGGCTGTCTCCAGATTGACAGGCTAGACTCCATCCCTACATCTCAATCATGAAATTAACATAAACATTTGACCGCCACAATCATGGAATGCCAGTTTAATAGAACAAAGCGTTCTTGCATTGATGGAGTACTTTAGTGGAGGCCCAATGTCCATCTGCTACTTTAATTCTAAACATATAACCATGTGCACATAGATCTATGGGGAACATATATATATATTATAAATATATATAAATAAATACAAATATATAAATATATTTGTCCATATACATGCCTATATTTTGACCTCTATTAATGTCCTTTGGCTTCCTACTTATTTCTCAATTTCCTTTTACTTTCCTTTTGTCCTACTATCATGCTCAACCTTCATTTGGACTTCAGTAATTCCTCTCAGCTACATTGCCTTTGATCAAGTTCTACCAGACCTCTTACACCCTTCTTGCCATCAATTTTGGATAACTTGTTGTTCCCTTGTCCCTGAGCTTGTTAGCACAATTTTCTTTCCCCCTGCCTCCCCCTCTACCATGTCCTCCTGGAATCGTTGGTCCTGTTGTTTTCTCCTCCATATTGTTTATCCCGCTTAATCTAGATAGATCCCAGAGGTAATAATATGCACAAAATCAAAACAGAACAAAACAAAGCAACAAAAGAAAACAACCACAACATAAACTAATGACATGAAAAGGAAAATCCTGTAAGTAGTTCAAGATCTGTTTTTTGACCTTTCGGAGTGTTTTACCTATTTTTGGTACTCCCTTGGGACTTCCTTGCTCTGCTCCCCTTGGTTCTGTTGAATCCCCTTAGTGTTTTGCCTCAGTGTAGTAGGGTCAGATTGGGTGCAATTCCCATACTGCATCTTCAGTGTTGTCCCCTGTAGGGCTATGGGTCAGTGAGGGATGTTGTGTCTCATAGTGGGGCTGGCCATGTGATCCTGTCTGTGCTTTGGCTGCTCTGAGCAGGAATATCATCCTCAAAGCTTGGTGGGCCAGGATGTGCTCCACTCTCTCTTCCTCCCCCTTCATTTGCTCCTGTGTGCTCTGATCATACACTTCCCTCTTCCTGAACTGTAGCTTCAGTGCTGTCCTGTGAAGTAAATTCCTCTGGGGAGAGGGGCCACTGTCAAAGTAGTTGGAATTGGGGCCAGCCTCTCAGACCTCTACTGGTTCCCTGTTTCATGCCAGTATGTTGCAGTCACATCTTGCAGCACCAGGTTGAAGTCTGGTTCCTCTTTCCCTGTGATATAAACAATGGATAAAGAATGGGGCGGGACTTATCTTGAGCTATTTGAAAGAGAGTTGTGAAAGATGAAGCAGACAGAAATTCAGTGGCCTCGGGGGTGGGGTTGGGGGTGTAACTAGAAGCTAGAAGTGAGCACTCATGGACTGCACAAATCTCAGCTTCTATGACTCAGAGACACTTGACGCTGCCCAGTCACCACTACTAGCTGCTCTGATAGAGTGGGAGAAAAATGTATATCAAAACTCAGTATCATGAAAAAAAATCAGGCTCGTTGATCAGAGAAAGGCTGAGAGAACCCTCAAGATGATGACTCTTAGTTACTTTTAAGACCTGGAATTGAACTCAACCCAGTGGCCGAAATTTCAGCTGAATAATAGACGGGGCCACGAGGAGAACCATATGAGTGAGGTATGCATGCCTTAGAATAGTCACCCATTCAAGATCAGAGGGGTAGCATTTGACCAGGAGGAAGTTCAAAGACAAGAAGGGGCATGAAAGGAGGAATGGAAGCAGGAAGCCCAGGGAGGAGGTGCGATAGATGGTGGTATGTTGTGGGGATTGCAATCAAGAAGTGAAACAGAATGTGTATGAATTATTGAATGGAAAAAGGATCTCCTTTGTAAACCTTCACTCAATTCACAATAAAAGGTCAAGAAAACAACACTGGGGAGAAGAATGTTCCTCCTGCTTCTCTTTGGTCTATAGGGCATGTTTGATGACGTTTCTACCATCAAGTTGATGCTGACTCATTATGACCCTCTAGGACAGGATAGAACTATTCCAGTGAGTTTTCAAGGCTGTAACTCTTCAGGAATAGAAATCTCATCCTTCTCCAGGTCTGTATAACATAGAAGACCTTTGTTTTTTTAATAGCATGTTAGTTGAGAGCTGTGATAAGGCTTACAAATAGGTAATCTTTACTTCCATCTTTCTCTGAACTCTTTGAAGTCCCCATATATTCATAAGTAGTAGAATGTTTAACCTATGTAGTAAGTTCCCAACAAAAATCTGGAGGAGAATCAATCATGTGACTCTCTTCACAGAGATAAGAAAGGGATCAATGAAATTTAATCGTCCTTCTGGTACTCTCCCCCCCTCCCCACCAGTCTGTCAGTGGGTCATAAGGTGGTGTATTGCATGTTGCTGGGATTCTGGAAGCTAGACCCTTGACATTTTAAATGCCAACAGAGTCACCCAGGGTGGACAGGACTCTGTTGAGCTTTACACTAAGACAGGTTAGGAAGAAAGACCTGGAAAAGAATGATTGGAAACTTTATGGATCACCATGGGATATGATCTTGATGATCTGGATAAGAAGTCATTCCATACTAGCCATAGCGATGCCTTGAAGCAGGCTGGTGACCGTGGGGATGGACAGCCAACATCTCTGTGTCATACTTAGGGCCACTGGGAGCTGGAGCCAACTCTAACAACAGAAACAGCTGGTCCGATAGTTCTAAGTCACTACTTCTTGAAACAGACTTTAAATATTGTATACTGTAGATACTCAAGGATAAGCCGAGCTGAATATCAGCCAAGGCACCCACTTTTATCACCAAAAAATGGCATAGAAACCGCATTAAGATGTGCTGAAGAACTCAGCTTATACACAAGTAGGCCATGTATACTTGTTTAAAGAGTAAAATTGGGTGCCTCAGCTGGTATTCGTCTCAGCTTATTCTGGCGTATATATGGTAAGTACCAGTCTTAGGACAATGGGCACCCCTTTGACAGTGTTATTGAAGGATTATGGACAATATTTGATTCTCTAGTTCTACTTTTATTTCAGAAATCTGGTGATAGAACTGAGAGGAAGTAAAATTCTACCCCAGATATCCCCTGATTTTCTTTTTGCTTTTCTACAGTGTGTGTGTGTGTGTTTGTGTGTGTGTGTGTGTGTGTGTGAGTGTGTGAATGCTCATGCCAAAAAACAAAACCCCAAAGCACAATGCCCAAGATAGGGAGCATGCTAATGAGTCCGTAAGCCACTCAGCCGGGCAGCTCATAATAAGACTCTGGTATTTGAGAATCTGTAAAAACAACCCCATCCCCTCTGGGACATTCGTCAGGAATGGTGCTTCAGCTCCTCACCACTGCTCATGCCTCCTCTTACCACCCAGAGACAGGAAAGGTCACAGGAAAGACTCCGACTTGCAGAGTTTGAGATCCGCTGATCCAGAGGTCGGTCAGCCTCTGGAATGCCATGGCATGCCCCACACCTGGGTTGATGCCTGGGCCAATCATTGTAGTGACTGCGTCAAAGCTACTTGATTGGCAGGCGTCTGAGCCAGGATTCAAATGCAGAGTTTCTCATGTGGTGTTTCTGCACATTTGCTGGTTTCATTCCCACTCTTGTTTCCAGAGACTGCTTCTTCTTATGGCCCAGGAGAAGCTCTTCCAGAGCTCCAAATTTCATAGAATAAGCCACTTGCTAAATCCTTTAAGCATAGAATACTGTCCTTAAGAGTTTAGTTTCTGTTACAGATTGGGGTGTTTCCTAGTTTGGGAGAGCGGATGGTACTTTTTCAAGTTTTAATGAGATGGCAATTGTCTCCAGCTAGAAATAGAAATGCAAGGGCCTTTCACTTCCACGAGTACATCCAGGATGCTCCTTAGAAGGGAAGCTGGCAAGATTTCACCTCACTTACCTTGGACATGTCATCAGGAAAAAAAATCATTGGGCGCCATGTTTGATTGCAGTTTAGCAAAAACTTGGCAGGCCCACAACGAGATGGATTGACACACAACCACAGTCGTGGACTTGAGCATGCCTATGATTGTGCCAAGGGTGCAGGACCAGGGCAGCATTTTCTTCTCCTCACACAAGGCTGCCGTGCTGCCAAGCTCGTGCGATGGCTACCAACAGCCCCACCTTCTCCTTAGTCCCAAGCCCAGTCGAGGGGGAGCATGACATCCCAGCCCTGCGTTGAGCTCGCAGTGGGTAGAATGGGATGACTTTGGAGTGGGCTCCTTCTCAAGGGGGATCTATCGCTAGGACAGAACCCCTGTTTGAAAAGCCTAGTGATGCAGAGGTGAAGCGCATGGCTCCTACCTTGTTCCCTTAGAGGTGGCAATATAGGGCACCTTCTGGGGCAAGTACATGGGACCAACAGGAGTTGCAATCAACTTGAATACCCAGACAACAGGAAGTGACTGTTCATAGAGCACATGGTATTTTCCTTTCGTTTTAATCCCACCTATTTCCTTCTCTGAGAGAAAGGCATCATCCACGCACCTGACTGCTCATCACAGTCTTCCTTCCCGTTATGTGGGAAACAAAGGGTGAGTTCTTTTCTTCTCCAGGGACAACCGTGCCACCCCCTCACCCCCCCCCCCCAACCAACCAAGACTTAAATACCAGAGTAAGCAAGCAGGTTGCCTCACACATGGCCCTCCATCCGATGTGGCACAGGCTCCCCTTCCCTGTGTTCTTTTTGCCTGATACCCTCATCACATGCAACCGCGCAGCTTGTCTTTCCAGAAGGGACCATGTGGTTGCCTGCCAAAAGACCTTGTACAGCATAGTCATCTCGCTTCCAGAAAAGGAAAGAAGGCCTCCACTTGGAAGGGGTCTCCAAACCTCTGGTGACTGTGGGCTGAGAGACTGGGTGGTGGGAGAGAAAGAGCTGGGGTTCTGTGTGGGCACCACTTACTGAACTGGGCTACTTATTGAACTGCCCATGTTTGCATCTGAAGGATGGGGACGGCGACTCTGGCTGCCTCATCAGCTGCAGGCAGGCCTCAGGGAGATGGGGTATGTGAATGTGTTGTGACCGGGTTGCTGCACAAAGAATGCTTCTCCTGTGTGTCCTTGATCCACTTCCAACTCCAGTGACCACGTGGCAGCCCCTGCCTCTATCCATCTCTGGATGGTCTCCCACTTCTTCTTCTTTTGTTACTGATTTTCCACAAAGGGGAAGAATATTGAAAGCTCCTCAGACTGCCAAGAGGACAAACAGATCTGCCCTGCACAAAGTGCTCCTTAGAGGCATGTGGGCGAGACATCGTGTCACATACTTTGGACACGTTGCCAGGGGAGACCAGTTTATGGAGAAGGCGCCATGCTGAATAACGTGGAGGGGCAGAGGGCAATAAAAGGCCAAGGAGGCTGAGCCCTGGTGGCATAGTGGTTGAGTGCGGGGCTGCGACCCAATGGCTTGGCAGTTCAAATCCAGCAGCAGCAAGGCTGGGTAGCTCCCAGGACCACCAGAGGGCAGTGATGCCCCAAAAACAAACAAACAACCCTCCCCCCCTAAAAAAAAAAGATGTATTTAATGATGTTTTCTTGGGCTGAGCCCCGGTGGCGTAGTGGTTGTGCGCGGGACTGCGGCCCACTGGGACAGAGGTTCAATTCCAGCAGTGGGGCTGGGCCTCCTACTCCCACCACCGGAGAGCAGTGATGCGCCCCCCCCCCCAAAAAAAAAGGCCAAGGAGGTAGATTGACACAGTGGCGGCCATGATGGGTTCAAATCTGGTGACAAGGACGGGGCAGTGGACTCTGCTTCACCAGGCCTGCTGCTTGTCTCTGGGGATGGGTCCCTGCGCACAGCTCGGGGTCTGCAGCAATGGGCTCTGATACAGTCATCAAGGTGACGGTGGCCCAGCCGGCCCGAGATTCCTCTTGTTTCCTCTGAGCCAGAGCTGCCTGACGATGCGAGACGAAGCCTGTCATGCGACAGAGCAGGACTTCCTAGGCTGAGCAGGAACAAATATCTAGCCGTTGGGGTGCTTGAAACACCAGCTGTTTGGTTATCAGGCTAGAGCTTGCTTGTTGCCCCACCAGGAACCCTTGCACAAAGAGCGATGCATAGGAACTTCTGGCACCTGCCCCTGCAGCTCCGGGCATCCAGTGCAGAGGGGCCACGCTTATCTCCCAGCCAGAGTCCAGTATCATACACATCCTGACTGTGCTGTCTTCAGAAACCTGGGGCTGAGGTGGAAGCTGCAGGCTGGAGAAAGCTTGCAGTACCGATTGGTGCCAGAGAGGGGCAGCATCTCGCCATCGGCACTAAGGCCAGGCCCTGCTGACCAGACCTTTCTTTGGAAGGCTCCCTCTGGGCTGAAGCCCCAAGAAAGCCAACCCTGGAGCCCCAAGTGAGAGGGAAGCCACCAGGAAAGAGGAAGGAAGCCGGGCAGAAGCAGGAACCCGGCACTGATGCGGAGAGGTGTGTGGAGTTGGGGAGCTGGGGGCTGAGTCCGAGCCCAAGGCCCCAACACACAGGCCTCATCTATGACCGGCACCCACGGGCACCCACGCAGACTGGCTCCTCTGGTGTTCGCTCTCCTGGTCACCTGTCCCAGCCCTCATCCGGAAGGGCAGTCACTGCGCTTTGTGGAGCTAGCTACTCCCGATCTGGCTCTGTCTCTTCACGGTGTCTTTAAATCCCATAGGACGGAGCCGTGGCTGGTCCTACGCGGTCCCCCAGCACTCCTCGGATGCGTTCTGCACGGTCCACAGGGTTTTCTTCCGCTGGCTTTTAGGTCGGTCACCAGGCCTTTCTTCCTACTTTAAGTGGAGAAGTGCTGCCCTAGCCTCTCGAGCATCCCCGGAGGTTTTGAGTAAATGGACCCAATTCTGCAGGTCTGGCGTTTCTCTCGCTGAGCACTGAGCCTGCTCAGACTCAAGCCCGTTTTCTGCTGAGCTTCTGGGAAAGCCATGTCTGCCTTCCCTTGTAGAAGCAGGGATGCTGCACCTCAGAGCATCCCTGGAAACCCAGTGTCAGTATGAGTAGGTTCTCCAGTGCGGGATCCCGTGCCAGTGCTCACGGGGGCTTCAGGATGAACAAAATTAACAACACTTTAAGGAAAAACAGAATTTACGCTGCACCACTTCGGTGGCGCAGTGTGTCAAGCAGTGGTTTGCTAGCCCCAAGGTCAGTGGTCTGAACCCCCCAGAAGCTCGGCCAGAGAAAAGTGAGCCTCGATCGCTTTGGACTCCCCTGAGACTGTTCTCCATCCTGGGGGTCACTGCGAGTAGGAATCTTATGTGACTCCAGGGGGTTAAGCATGTACATTTGGTGTTAAGAAAATACAAGGGACTTCAGCCTCCGGTGGCTCTCCCTGCCTCTAGGCCAGGGCTGAGGGGTGCCTTGCTGTAGTGCAGAGTGCATTAGCAATCAGATGATTGCAGACACCATCCGGCTACAATGTACCATAGATCACCTGATCTCCTTTCTGACCCATTTGAAATGTGTTCTAGTTTTGAATGTTTTCTGGTTTCTTTTCAATTGAGGTTTTTCTCTGTTTTACGTTGTTATGGTTTTGTAGGCTTTTCTGTATAGGAAGTACAGCATGGTGAAGCCATAGAGACAGTATAATTGGATCAATGGCATCTTGGGGGTATGGTGGGCGAGGGGGTATGGGGGTGGGGGTGGAGAATGGGAGAGGAGAACAATGAGCGCAAGAAAGAAATGCTTTAAAACTGATCGTGGTGATGATTGTACAACTCTTCTTAATATGATTGAACTATTGAGCTGTATGATATGTGAATTATATGCCAATAAAGTTGTTAAAACAAAAGTCAGGAGGTTGAAGAGACACTCCCACCCCACCCTTGGGCCTCAGGAACAGAGAAACCCCAATTACCAGAGGGGATCACGTTGCAGACAGGGGAGTGGAATGTAAAGGTAGGACGGGGACTGAGAGGGGGGACAGCACAGTCCATGAGGGGAGGCTCCTCAGTACTTCCTGAAAGCCCTGCAGTCCATCACGCCCTTGTCCTGAACCCATCTCATTCATGAGGAGGGGAAACTCATTCATTGGGAAACTGGCTGGGAGGAACTCAAGAACCCTAAGACTCCGTGGAGGGAAGGACTGTCACAGCTCGCACTTGGTGACTGCGTGGTGCTCAGCAAGGGGACTTCAGAGTCTGTGCTGTGGAGAGGCAGTCGGCCCTTTTTGTGAAGTGTAGGCAGCCAGTCTGCAAGTCCCCACCCAAAGCATGGACAGGCTGCCACCGCCGGCAGCCCCCAACCGACAGCCACCCTGGCCCTGGTCATGAGAGAATTCGATGAGAACCTATGATTCGTCAGGCCTGAATGTCACTCGGAGCAGACACCAGCCTTCCTTCTCCACGAGCTCACGATGTCACAGCTGCAAACCCTCAGACGACCTCATTTGTCTTTCCCATCCCTGCCTCCTCTCACATCGCTCTGCGGATCTGCCAGGGCTGAGCAGGCATGGGCCGCATCAAATATGCAACCAGACTCCCGCTCATCTTTGAGCACTGCAGGGCGCATGCCAGCAGGGTCCTGGAAGGTAGGTAGGTTAGGGATCTCTAGGGGTCTGCTCCCTAACACACAAAGGCTGCCTTTTTCTAAGATGTTTGTCCCCAAAGCAAGCCAAAGAAGACATACACACACACACACACACACACACCCCTCCTTATCTTTTTTCCCAAGGAACTCTGGGCTGCCCATCCTCCCCAGCATCTCCCAGATGGTAAACGGGAAGTGAAGTTTGCACATAAATTCTCCCCAGGGAATTGGTGGTTGGTGATAGCAGGCCTAATGAAATTTTTTATTGTGGTTATTACATACAATTTGTACAGTATATCATGCACAGAAATTTCTCCTATTCCTATAAATCTGGAATTGCCAGCGTAAATGCCCAGGCTGACGAACTACAGCCGAACACCATTACCTCTCCATACAAACTCTCTTTAGGACATAAAAACCGTTGCTATCCGAGAAGGCTGAATTGCACCAGCAATTTTGTAAATATTTGAGTGATGTATTTCCTTGTGGGTAAGTTTTCATAGCCTTGGAAAGCCATCTCAGTTCTTAATGCTTTTGTATTTCGGTGGGTTTTTTTTGTTTGTTTGTTTCTGTGCATTTTTTTTTTGCCTCCTGGATCTCACTTGTGGCTTACCGGTTGTTTTCGATCGTGCTGGTCAATCAGACGATTGGACAAATGTCATTTATAAAAGGCTCTGACAATCCCAGCCTTCCACTGCCATGAAGTGAATTGTCTTCCTAGCGTGTTTCCTGGAGACAAACGAGGAAGGGGAAAATGCAGGAGAAGGGCGGGGCCCTGGGCTTTCTCTCCCCACAGGGTTAGTTTTCCAACTTGGAAGCTGCAGGTAAGCTTTCCATTTTTCTTGAGGGCTGATGGTCCTGGAAGGAGCAGATAGACTGCCAAGCTGGCCAAGCATGCCCCGTGCAGAAGCTGTGGAACTTTCTCTAGTGGGTCGTGGCCTCCCAGCGCTACAGTGCAGCCTGTGTTCTTCCTCACGTTGACTGCCCACGAGTTCTCATAGTGCGGATGCGGAGACCTCTCCCTCCGCTGACAGCTAACGAAACAAATTGTTGTCAGTTCCCTACCTGTAGTCACCTTACACACAACAGAAGGAAACCCTGCCTTGTCCTACATCAGCCTCACTGCTGTTCCGAGGCTTGAGCTCATTGTGCAGCTACGGTGTCAACTCCCCTGCTGAGGGCCTTCCTCTGGGTCACTGCCCCTCTGCTTTTCCAAGCATGACATCCTTCTCCGGGAACGGGTCTTCTGACAGCAGGTTCAAAGTCCATGAGCTGAAGTCTCACCATCCTCGCCGCCAAGGAGCACTCTGGCCGGACTTCTTCCAGGACACATCAGTCCGTGAGACTTTCAATATTCTTCTCTGGCCACCATAATTCAAATGGCATCTCTTTTCCTTCGGCCTTCTTACTCCGTGTCTGGCTTTCACAGGCGTATGAGGCAATTGAAGGCTATCACTGGTTGGGTCAGGCGCATCGTCATCGTCCTGTGAGGAACACCCTCGACTATCAGTGCTTCAAAGAAAGAAGTGGGTTTGCCTCCTGCAAAGCATCTTTTGATCTTTTGACAGCTGCTTCCAGGAGCGTTGATTGTGAGTCCAAGCAAGACAAAATCCTGACGACATCAACCTTCTCTCCACGCGCCATGATGCTACTTATTGGGTCCGTGGTGAGGATTTTTGTCCTCTTGACATTGAATTGTAATCCATGCCAACACTGCCGGAGCTCCTCATAGCACTTTCCAGAGGAACATGAGAGGGGGTAGACTATAGTGGATGATGAGAGCAGACAGACTCTGTAGTGGTCATGTGCTTGATGTCAATTTCATGATCGGAAGTCTACAGGTGGAGTCTAGCCTGTCAATCTGGAGATAGTCAATGAGACCTCTGTGGGCATGGCTTTCTCTGAGAATTCTGGGAAGTCTGTGATATTTCCCCCATGAAGATAAGAGACCATCCCCAGTTTTTGGGAGTCATTTGACTGACAAGACAAGATGGCAGTGTCTGAGGAACCAAAAGAGATGGAGAAGAAGCCACACTGATGGAACCAGACCTCTGAAGCTGGAAAAGCCACAGAGAGATCCCTGCCACCAGTGGGATGTTTCTATCACCAAAAGATACTGTTGATGGACCCTGAGCCCTGGAAACAAGGAGCCAGGAGGGGACCCCTGCCAGAGCCAGGATTCTGCACCCACTGGCCTGTGACTTCATGAGTCAGAAGGAGACTTTATAGACTGGTATC
>PVJH01039722.1:0-16217 GCA_004026705.1 Nesogale talazaci | reverse complement strand
GGCTGACTTTCTGGTTAACCGTCTCATGCTAGGTATAATTAATGCAAATTGTGTTCATACTCCTTAATTAATTCTCTAACATTCTATTTCTCTTAATTAAAGATATATTTAGAAATGTATACCCTATATAGTCTAAATTGTTATGTACTAGAATAAGGTGATCCATACCAGAGATTCCAAATTTGTGAATCCCAAACCAACAGCATCTAGATCTTCTTGTTAGAAACAAAAACCTACTAAGAAAGAATTCTGGAGATGGTCCCAATAGCCGCTCTTTTAACAAGTTCTCCAAGTGATTCTAATGCATGCTCAAGTTTCAGAAGGACTAGTTGATATCTTCTAGTTAATAGTTTGATCTCTGCTATAAAAAATCCCCATTGAATATGAAAGTAATTTAGAGTTACTAATACTTAACTCCTATAGACCAAGTAGAAGGCAGGCAATGGGTTCATTTGCTATTTTCCTTCTTTTGTGAGGAAAAAAACCTTTTTTTCATATATCATTTCTAGAAATTCAGCTTCAAATGGACTGAGGCCATAGAAGTAGTGAGAAAGAAGAGGCGGTCAACTTACTCAAAAAATTTTACTGCCACAGAGTCATTTCTGATTTGCAGGGGAGAGAATTGCTCTTGAGGTTTCCAAGACAGTAATCTCCCAAGAAGCAACAGGTGGTTTCAAACCACTGAACTTGGGGTTAGCCGTCCAATGGATAACCTGCTGTGTGACCAGCACGCTTCTACTCATAACAGAAGCCTCAAATTCTCGGTCTATTTTTAATTAAAAAGTGAAAAGAAATAAATTATGTGTACATGGCCCTGTAATTCTCTTGAGGGTTTCTTATGTGATAGAATGGCATAATGGGTTGGAAAGAACTCAGGATTTTAAATGCTATAGCTGTTGTTCAATGTTCCAGATCCAGTTATAACTGCTTTCATTCTGGATGATTCACTTAACATTGGAGTTTATGAGATTTTTATCGGTTCTTCCTTTGTTACATGGTCAGAGAAGTTGAGATCATATATTTAAAGTGTCCAGATAGAATTAATATTCTTAATGTCCAATTTACTTTATTCCTAATATTTTTAAAAGAAATCTTTCTTAAAAGGAACAGTTGGGGATAATCTTGTAGATCTATGCAGTAATATGTGACTCTGTTTATATTGTAGTGGCCTAACTGATGACTAATGGAGGTACATTGCAACTTATTGGTAACAAAAACCCATGGATCATCTTGAACTTGGATAATCTCGGAGTTTTCTTTGAAGGTGGCCCTACTTTCATGCTAGCTTGGAATAAGATGAACTGCTTTTCTTTCTGGATTAATAATTTATTGGGATTTTGTCAGTGGAGGTGGCGGATGGGGCCATGAAAGGGGCTGTAATAATGACAAGTACAAGAAAGAAGGAAATTGGGTGGTGTGATGATTGCATAATTTTCTTTTATTTGCTTATATTTTTTAACTATATGTGAATTAAATGTCAATAAAACTGCCCCAAACCAAGAATGACAAGAAACTCTTTAAGGCAGTCCTAGTCTCCCATCAGGCCAGGCACTAAGGCTTGGAATCAACTTAACAGGGGTGAGTTGGATTTTCTGTTTTGCTTGTTTGCAACTAGATTGTGTGTCATAGGAAATATAAGTCCATCTCACTTTATTCTTCCTCTTTTTATAGTCACTCAAATCAGTGTGGAAGTCTGATGAGGGAGGAATCTAGAGGTTTTCAAAGTTGTGGCACTTCATATTCTCTCCTCCCTCCCCCATAATTTCACTTTGTCTTAATTTCTATTTATTTTTCCTTTTTTGTGGTGGAATATAACAAATGCCCAGCCTATCTCATTAAAGCAGTCACAGTAGCTCTCCGACTAACCCCTAGTTATATTGGGTTGCTTTGTCTCCCACCCTCTCTCTTCTTTGTGCTTGCATAATGAGTTGAGCTCTGATCCCATCTTCAGGGTCTGAAGTTCCCAGCCACCAGCCGTTCTCTAGAGAATGACCGGGATTTCTACTCTTCAAAGCAGTCTGGCGAACTCGCCAGGACAATTCTACCCTGTCTTATAGTGTCATCAGGAGCCGGCATGAACTCGATGGCAGTACATTTTTTTTCTTTCTCCTTACCATCTTCTAAGAATTGGGCTGTGATTCCCAAGGTTGGCAGTAAAATAAACCACCTGTGGCCCCTGGGAGAAAGACAGGGCTGTCTACTTTCAGAAATAGTCACCTTCTCAGAAACGCTCAAGAGCAGGTCTATCCTGCCTTGCAGGGCAGCTACGAGTCAGTGTTGACTTGATGTTTGGGTTGGTTTATCTCTGTCCCTTCCACTGTACTGCTCATTCAAGCCCCACCCTCGCACCCTGCCTCATTGTAGCCTTGGAAGTTGAAAAACACTTTAATTTTTTTTCCTTTATAATGATGGCTAATGATGTATTTTTTCTTATGAGATTGACTATCTTTGCTAAGTATCATATCCTTTCATTGTGCCCATGCCAAGTGGTGTTTTGCAGACTGGCCATTATTTTTTTATGGATGCATCATATTTTTTGTGTGTATGTATCAGAGTTCATCCATTTTTCTACAGAGGTTTTTTTTTTTTAAAGAAAATTTAATTGCTTTCATATTTTTGCCCTTTTAGAAATTGCTGCAATAAACATAGGTGTGCATATGCTTGTTTGTGGTTTGTTCTTTATTTCTTTAGGGCACATACCAAGTAAAGAGATTGCAGTGTCATGAGGTATTTGTTGTTTGTTTGTTTTTTAATCATTTTATTGGGGACTCATACAATTCTTATCACAATCAATACATCCATCCATTATGTCAAGCACATTTGTACATTTGTTACCATCATCATTCTCAAAACATTTTCTCTCTACTTGAGCCCTTGATATCAGCTCCTCATTTTCCCCCTCCCTCTCTCATGAACCCTTGATGATTTATAAATTGCTATTTTTTCATGTCTTTTACTGTCCAATGTCCCCCTTCACTCACTTTTTTGTTGTTCATCCTCCAGGGAGGGGTTATACATTGATCATTGTGATCAGTCCCCCCTTTCTCCCCTACTTTCCCCTTCTCCTCCTGGTATCTCTACTCTCATTATTGGTCCTAAGGATTTTATCTGTACTGGATTTCCTGTGTTTCCACCTCTAATCTGTACCTTTGTACATGCTCTGCTCTAGCCAGATTTGTAAGGTAGAATTGGGATCATGATAGTGCGTGTTTTTTTTGGGGGGGGGGATGTGGGTAAAGGGAAGGGAAGCATTAAAGAACTAAAGAAAAGTTTTATGTTTCCTTGGTGCTCTACTGGGCCCTGACTGGCTTATCTCCTCACCCCAACCCTTCTGTAAAAGGATGTCCAATTACCTACAGATGAACTTTGAGTCTCCACTCAACTCACCCTCATCCATAATGAGCTGATTTTGGTAGGTTCTTTGATGACACCTGATCCTATTGACACCTCAGGATCACACAACTTAGTTTGCTTCTCAGCTAGATGACAGCTTGTTTATTTCAAGCCTTTAAGACCCAAGATGCTATATCTTTTTATAGCCTGGCACTATCAGATTACTTCACCACATTTGCTTATGCACCCACTTTGTCTTCGGCGATTGTGTTGGAAAAGGTGGTCATCACAGAATGCCGGTTTAATAGAACAAAGTGTTCTTGCATTGAGGGAGTACTTGAGTAGAGGTTGAATATCCATCTGCTACCATCATATGGCATTTTCATTTGCATCAGCTTAAGGAAATGTCATACTGATTCCCATAGTGGTTATATATTCTGCAATCCCACCAGCATTGTACAAGTGTTCAATCTCTCCACATCCTATCCAGCACCTACTTTTTCTCCTCCTAATTATTTTGCTAAGAGGACAGTGTGTTGCATCTCATTGTCATTTTAACTTGTATTACTCTTATGATGAATAAACATGGACATTTCTTCATATGATTATTGGTTGTTTGGATATCTAGCATGATCAATTTTCACCATTCAGTCTAAAGACTTAATCTTTGCTTTCAGTGAGGGAGTTAGCTACTGGAGAGGACTATTGGGAGGAGAAGTGATGAGATGTCCATCAGGCAGAAAGGATAAAGCTCTGATTTCACACAATAGGTGCTTACTAGATCTCTGTCACCTTTAATCCACTCTACTTCCTTATAGATGCTAGCATTAGATGACATTTTTTTGCTCCATGCCATCCTTTCATGTCATTCTCCATTATTTCACTATTCATTTTCATTCATTTATCTCTTGATTGATTACCCTTTTGCATTACATTGGCTTAACATCTACCCAATTTTAACACTCAGACATTGGAATCTCAGCATTTAGTAGTCATGTCTAGTCCCTGTGAAATCAAATCAATCTGATGGTGAATCCCTGTACAGACCAGGAGGGAACAAAAAGCTGTCTGCTCATGCATCATATTCATAATCACTGGTGTACTGGATGCCATTGTGTCTTTGTGTGACTTTTCACCTAGGGAACTGGTCTTCCAGGACTACAATGAACAGATCCCGTAGGGTTTTCATTGGACACTTTTCCTAAAGCAGAATGCTAGACCTACCTTTCTTGCCTAATTTATCAGAAAACTCTACTGACAGCAGTCCACCATGATTGACCCTGTCTCATGGCATGATTTCCAGCATCAGGGCAACATGAAAGCAACCAAAGGCTTGATGGCTTCATCTGCAATATCTACATAAAATTCTGAAAGGAAAATGCTTCATGTGTCATAAGACTTCAGATAAGAGCACGTTTTAGAAGAGAGGAAGTAGGCACCATACAACTGTGCATTAGAGTTGTCCTTAAATCTGTAGATTTACTTGTAATAAAACAAGTCTGACAGATAACAGCAGCTGAGTGGAAGCGAGTTAAACTTAGTGCGACGTTGACTTGGTGGGGATGGGGGAGAAAGGAGATACAAATCTGTTCAGAGCCTTGGAAGATCACGAGGGAGCTGCCTCAGACTGATGAGATGGAGTGCACAGAGCTAAAGATATACTGATTTGATGTTTTTCTTACAGAATATCTGCATGTGTAAGATTATCCACTATTACATGAAGAAGGCTGTTCTCCTTTCTGAAGAATGAATGCTCTCACTGAACCTAAGGGGGGAAATGCTGCTCTCGAGAGGAACTGTCCATAGGTATTTGAGAACTCTCAGGGCTTTCGCTGCCATCTTTTGCCTTGTGGCCTCTCTGTGGGCCTGCACTCACAAACATTCATTTCCCCCGGTCTTCTTTTTATTCTGTTCTTCTTTCTGCTTAACAAACATGACCTTACTTTCTCTTAGGTACAATTCTCATTTTTTTGGGCTCAGAAATTTTGTTGGCTATATCGATTCAGTACCTACCATAGTTTAGCCGCCTATGCCTGAGGCTCTATAGTTTCAAGGGGCAAAGGAGACTGTGTGAGCCCACCATAGGAGACTGAAGAGAGGCACACACCCATTTAGAGAAAAACAAATGAAACAGACAGAAAGAGACAACCTACATTTCCTCAAGAGACAATGGTGCTCTTCTGTAGAGGTGGCACAAATATACTGACAGGCTATTAGGCAAAAAGTATAGAGTTTGGGGTCTGTGATCTGAAACAAGTATTTGAAATTTCTTTTTTTCAGGGAGGGGGGTGGGCCTCACTGCTCTCTGGTGGTTGTGGGAGCTACCCAGCCTTGCTTCTGTAGAGCTGCTGCGGGATTTGAACCACCAAGCCCATGGGCCGCAGTCCCGCACTCATCCACTATGCCACCAGGGCTCAACCCATATTTGAATTTTCTAATAAACCCATTGTCATCAAATTGCTTCTAACTCAAAAAAACCCTGTAGGTCTGAGCAGAACTCTCCCATAAGACTTCCAGGCAGCAAATCTTTATGGAAGTAGACAATCATATCTTCCTCCCAGACAGTGACTAGTATGCCTGAACACACAATGTTTGGATTAGCAGTCAAACACTTAAGCAATAGGCCACCGGGGTTCTTCATACTTAGTTGAAAATATGAAAACATGACAAAACTAAAATAAAAACATAGCAGCGATAGTTTGAGGGAGATAATAAAACCAAAGTTGCTTTAAAAGTAAATAGAATTAGTCATTGTGTTAGACCTGGACTAGAGAAACAAATTCAAAAACAGGCATATGTATATAAAAGATATCTTTATATAAAGGGTATTGTTCATTGAGAAAACATCCCAACCCAGTCCACTCCAAGATCATAAATCCAATATTAGCCCATATGTACGATACCGATCTATAAAGTCTTCTTCAGACTAACACGACACATGCAATGCTGCCAACTGCAGAACAATCACAAGCCAGTGGGCAGAAAAATCTCTGGATCCAGTGGTGTTGTAAACATGTCAACACTGGCAGGAGTCTCCAGGTGGCTTCTCTAGGTGCAAGTATCTGGCTGCATCAGGGTAGGTCCATGTGGCTTCTCCTCAGGGACGTCTCACAGGGAGCCAGCCTTGTCAGTCAAGTCTCCAAGGCAGTGAGTGTTGTCAGTAGAAGTCTCCAAGGAAGTGAACTGAGAGAGATAGTGTCTCCTGCCTCTGAGAAGATAGTACCAGATTTCCCAGAATTCTCAGGAAAAACCACGCCCACACAGAGGTCTCATTAGCCATCTCCAGATTGACAGGCTAGACTCTCCTCCTACACTCTTAATCCTCAAATTAACACCAGATTAGGTGACTACCACAGTCCTTAATTATGATTATTAAAATGATAAACTTGCTTCCAGTTCATGGTTCTTAGTCTCTTTTATTTTACCTATTAACATTGCTCGGGAGAAAGACTGGGATTTCTACTCCACAAACCGTTATAGTCTCAGCAAACCCCTGGGTGTCACCATCAGTATCCACTTGATGGCAGTGAGTTTAAAGGTCAACATTGTTGGATCTGCCACTAAATAGGGGAAAAGCCCATAGCTCTTCCAAAGCAGGTGGCAAGTTTTACTGCTATTGCTCATGAAAAAAATGATAGTCAAATTGGCAAACTGCACAATAACAATTATACTGGGTATTGAGAGCAATGAAAGAATAATTTCAGGACTTTAGGTTTAAGATTTTTTTATATACTAGAAATTCCAGATTTCATGGGAAAGAGCTATAGTTAGTATACATTGACTCAAGCCCCTGTTCTTGATGTCACCCCTGTGGACAGCAGAGTAGGGATACACCACAGAAATTTGGCTGCCAGGATCCAACCCAAGGTGTGAGAGGTAATTCACAGGGTAGATAATAAACATCTCCATGGGCCCTCCCAACAACTCTGTAAACAGTCCCCTCAAAATTAAATGAAGGATAAATTATTATGGCACTTCTGACTCCAGAAACTTGTTTTTAACCTTATACTATAAAGCATTCAGAAATACTGGTTAAAATAAGAAAAAATTCCTTTCAAGTGAATACCCTCATTCTCAAGAAATCAGAGCTCTCTCTCCCTAACTCCAAAAAAATTAATAACTAGAAAATGGAAGAGTAAAGTACATAAGCTAACGCTGTGACTGAAAATGAAAGGTGTTAGCTCTGTCAATATCCTTGACGATGACCTTTAAATTCCAGTGGAGGACATGAGCTACAATTGTGGATCTTGTAAAAGAGAAATGGAGCAAAGATTGTTGGATAAAATCACAACCTTCAGTGGAAACAAATCTGAAAAAGGTTAAGTTTTCGAGTGCCAATTTTTATCTTTAGAATTTTCTACCCAAAGTATCCCTTCAGATAAATTTGGGATTACATTTGTTATGTGCTCTGGCATCATGTAGGTAGTATAGATCAGAAATAAGAACTTTCAGAGGTACCCTAGATGTGGACTTAACAGGGGTTGCAAAGATAAAGTCCCACTGAAAATGTTTGCATACTTTTAAAAAAATTTTGATGAAATATTCACCCTAGAAGGTTAAAAGTGAAACAAGCAGAATCCCTAGTATTGTTAAGTATTAGAGCCAACGAAGGAGGCCATGATAAGAATGTCTGCTTAAAATCAACAGACGCCCAGAAGAGGAAGTGAAACATAAGTAAAGAATGAGATACTGGGAAAGAAACAGAATCAGGGAGAGTCACTCAAGCACCTAGATGGTAGGGAAAATAATAGTATATTCAAACAACAAGTAGAGAAACTCTAGACATACACAATGACTATAGAAAGTAAAATCTCATTGGTAGCCTGTTCAGCCAATAACATACATCCTCAAAATACATAATTTTGGAAAGGGATTCCATATAAGGAGAAAAAATGATTGAAAACAATATTTGGAAAAATAACAATTAAGAATTTTTCAGGACAGGTTAAAAAAAAACTAAACTAAACTCCATATTCAAAATGTCTAACAGTTCACAAAGTCACCACCCTCCCCCAAAGTAGTCATTGTAGTCTATGTGCAAGGCTCAAAAGACAAAGAGAACATCTAAGAATAAGTAAGCACAGCATGCTATGTCACAGGGGCTCAAAAAGGTGAGACAAGACCTCTGCTATGTGTTAGGAAATACGTGAGTTTTCTAGTTCTGAACTGCTTTAGACAAATTCATTACAAAAGCATATCTGATTGCTGTGGATTTTTTGCTGTGATCTGTAAAGAAGCATTGGGATCACCAAATGTGATTGTGTTGTTGATTGGTGCCTTGTAATCTGTTCCAAGACAGAGTGACCTTCTGCACAAAAGCACACTGTCTGGTCTGACGTTATCCTCATCATTGTTTTTCTGTCCGAGCCCATTGTTTCAGTCACAGTATCAGTCCCTCTCCTTGAGAGCCTTCCTCTTCTTTGATGCCCACCCTACTTTACCAAGCATGATGTAGGGACTGTTCTCTCCTGATAACACGTCCAAAATATGTGAGACGGTCTCACCATCTAAGGAGCACTTTAGCCATTTTTCCAAGACAGATCCGTCTGTTCTCTTGGCAGTCCATCGTAACTTCAACATACTCTGCCAACATCACAGGTCAATTTTTCTTCAGTCTTCCTTAATCCATGTCCAATTTTCATGTGCATTTGAGCCAATTGAATATGTCATGGCTTATATCAGACATACCTTAGTCCTCAAAGGAACATCTTGCTTTTCAATACTTTTAGGTAGCGTATTTACACAATTCAATTTGCTCTTTGATCTTCCGACTGCTGCTTCTGTGAGCACTGTTTATGGATCTAAGTCCGGTTAAATCTTTGACAAGTTCAATCATTTCTCTGTTTATCATGTGACCCATTCATCCAATTGAGAGGATTTAGGTTTTCTTGAGATGTAATATTGAAGGCCACAATCATTGATCTTCATCAGCAAGTGCTTCAAGTTTTTCTCACATTCGGCAAGCAAGGTTGTTTTATCTGCATGTTGTAAGTTGTTAATAACCCTTCCTCCTATCCTGATGACACATTAAAAACTCAAAATCACTGCCACTGAGTCCAAGCTGACTCTGCAAACTCTGTAGGACAGTGTAGAACTTCCTGTGAGTTTCTGAGATGGGAACTGTTTACAGAAGTAAAAAAGCCCACCCAGAGAGTGGCTAACAGTCTCAAACTGACGGCCTTTTTGATCATAGTCCAACATATAATCACTATGCCACCAGGACTCTTCATTAGCCTTCTTATAATCCAGATTTCCTGATTATTTACTCAGCATACAAATTAAATAAGTATGGTGAGAGGATACCACCTTGATGCATGCCTTTCCTGGTTTTAAACCACACAGTTCTCAAATTGAACCTACCTGATATCCAGTTCCTAATAAAGGTGAAGAGATACTTGGAGATAATTCAAAATTACAATAATTTATACTGTTAAATATATCTTGGGATCAAAAGACCCAGTGTGAAGTATAACGTGGCCTAAATATTTAGTATAGCAAAACTACTTTAAATAAAACTATCTTGCACTCCCTCTAACTAAAACCAAAATCCCACCAAACTCTCTGTTCTCTACTAGATTCTTAATCACAGAGATGATGAAGAATAGGATAGAACTGCCCCTGTTGGTTTGTTGAAAGAAGTTGTCTTTAAAAGCTGTCACCCTGAGTTCAGCGGTCTAGATGTTAAAACAGCAAGAAAATTAATTTCTTTGTGTTATAGCCATCCATTTCTGAGGTTTCTGATATAGCAGTCCAAGATAACTAAGAAAATGTCTCTCACTACTTATACTGCCACCTTCATAGGAGCCCTGATAGAGTAATGGTTATACATACATTGGGCTGCTCATTGCAAAACTCACTGACTGGCAGTTACCGGCAACTCTTCAGGAGAGAGCCTGGGCTGTGTGCTCCCAGAAAAAGTTCACTTCTGAAACTCACAGGGTGGTTCTTCTGTCTTAGAGGCTTGCTCTGAGTCAATTTTGGCCTACTGGCAGTGAGGTGAGGAGACTTCAGCATTCATAACAAATTTATGGCCTTTTCTGAGAGTACTACTATTGTATTCCTTTACTTAATCTTTTATTTATTTAGTTAGTTAGTTTTCTTTCCTGTCTTAGGAGCAGTTCCCTTGTCTTATATACTCCCCACTTGCCTGAGGAACTGAAACCTGAATAATGATCTCCGTTTATACCACATCTGTTCCAGTGGGCCTTCCCACATTCCTCAAGTGGGCAATATTTGTTCCTTATCTATTTAAGCTGTCAAAATTATAATTGCTTCACATTTAACCTTATTTCACAGAGGAAGTAAACATACTTGAAGTGATAAAAATGTAATGACTTGCTCAAGATTATAAAACTGGTTAATAGCAGAGTGACGGCACGAAGCCAAGAATCCTCATACTTACAAGCAGTTATCTCTGTTATTTTGGCTTCAGTAAGCAGGGCAAGCTCTACCCTGGTTACACCCAATCTTTGTGGGCTGCCAAGACATAAAACCTCCTAAAGGGGTCATTTGTGTAGTTCTGGGTAAATTACAATTATTCCTTTTGACACAGTCGTCCATTAAGCCCTCTAACCATCATGAGCACTGCCACTTGCCAATTCCACTATCATTCTGTGCTTCGATCATCAGGTCTTATTATCTTGATCTAAACTGGTACCTGTCTGACATTTTCTTCTTGATGCCAAACAAAGGCAATGCTAACATTTTCATTTAGCCAAACTCCTACAGCTCTCCCTTCACATGAATACTTTTCTTTCACTTGAGTTTACTCATTACCTGTCACTGCTGAAAAGAATGATCTCTCTCACTTCATACCTGTTCCATTCACTCTGTCCTTAACACACCACTCTCTCATTAACCTGGGACTAGGTGCATGAATTGGAGAACTCCAGCTCATTCATGGTCCTCTACAAATCTACTGCTTCATATTTTTCATTTTATTATACCACAATTCACTTAGAGACTTTGGAGTCATCCAAATCTGATCTTCTTTCTCATTCCTAGATCTTCATCCATCTAAGTACTAGAGCCTGTCATTTTCACTCCCTCAAACAGCATTCATGTTTAGTCTTCTCTCTCTGTTTCTTATGCTACCACCTTAAGTCTGGCCTCCTATGTTAATATATTCTAGGTGGTTGGGTATGTCTATGAGTTTTCATAATTATCTCCTGTATGTTCAACCACTTTCATGAGATACACTTAAAGTAAAAATAAATATATGTATACAAATGTCTTCTGTGAAAGCTCTATATATTCATGAACATAGTTCCATTCTCACTCCCACAACCTCATGTCTATGCATGAATCTACTTGTAGGTCACCCATCACTCCAGGATGGTGTAAACAATAGTTAAAACCTCCGTTACAGAAAGGTCTGAGGACCTGACCCCAATCTCGACTATGTGGACAACACCCCTCCCTGCAAAAGTCACTTCAGAAGATCGTAGTGAAGCTACTGTTCAGGGAGAGAGACATGTCTGATCAGAGCACACAGGAGCAAATGAAGGGGGAGGAAGAGAGAGTGGAACACATACTGGCCCTCCAAGTCCCTGCTCAGAGCAGCCATATCACATAAAGGACCACTGGGTCAGCACCACTACGATGCATGATGTCCCACACTGACCCACAGAGTTATGGGGGACCACACTGGACACATAGTGCAGAAATTGTGCCCAATTTGACCCATGCTGAGGTGAAACACTAAGGGTTTGCAACATAACAGCAAGGGTTGCGTAGCAATGAAGTCTCCAGAAAATACCAAATATAGACTTTGACACCAGGGCTTGGCACCCCATCACACTTGATCAGAAGATACTCCTAAAGGTCAACAAACAGAACTTGAACTATTTACAGGCTTATATTATTTTGGACTTTTTTTTTTGCTGATGCTGTTTTGTTTTCTTTAGGTGCCTTGTTTTACTCCTTCTTGTTTTTTTTGTGCACATTATAATCTCTGCAGGTTTACCTAGATAAGATAGGTGGGATAAACAACCTGGAAAAGAAAATAACGGGACCAATGGTTCAAGGGGGACATGGGAGAAGGGGCGGTGGGGAAAAGGAAATAGGTGTTAACTAACCCAGAAACAAGGGAACAAAAAGTGATCTAAAATCATTGGAGAGCAGGGAGTAGGAGACCAATTAGGGTTTGATTAAGGACAATGTAACTGAGACAAATTACTGAAATCCAAATGAAGTCTGAACACAATATCAGGACAAAAGAAAGTAAAAGGAAATAGAGGAAAGAACTAGGAGTCGAAGGGTATTTATAAAGGTTTAAATACAGGCACATACATAGGCGAATATATTTATGTATGATTATGGGAAAATAGATATATGTGCGTATTTTTATAGGTTTATTATTAAGGTAGAAGATGAACATTGGACCTGTACTCAAGTACTCCCTCAATGCAAGAACATTTTATTAAATTAAACTGATGCTCACCTTCCCGACACGATCACTGAAGACAAATGTGTGCATAAGCAAGTTTGGTGAAGAAACCTGATGGTGCCTGGCTATCAAGAGATACAGTGTCTGTGGTCTTAATGGCTTGAAAATAAACAAGTTGCCATATAGCTAAGAAGCAACAAAGCACACATGGAAAGAGTACACCAACCAGCCTGTGATCACCAGATACTGATAGGGTCAGGTATCAGACATGAGAGAACAAAAAAATCATATAATTGTGAATGAGAGTGAGTGCAGAGTAGAGATCCAAAGTCCATCTGCAGTCAGCTGGATATCCCCTTACAGAAGGATTGCAGAGAGGAGACGATCCAGTCAGGGTGCAGTATAGCACCAAGGAAACATATAAATTTCCTCTTGTATATTAGTGCTTCCCTGCCACCCACTTCTATGCTCCCAATTCTATCTAACAAATCTGGCTAGGCCAGAGCACATACATGGGTATAGATAAGAACTGCAAACACAGGAAATCCAGAACAGATATACCCCCTCTGGACCAAAAATGAGAATAGTGATATCAGGAGGGTAAGGAAAAGGTTAAGGTGAGGAAGGGAAGGAAAGCTGATCACAATAATCTACATATAACCCCCTCCCTGGGGGATAGATAACAGGCAAATGGATGAATGGATATGTTGGACAGTGAAAGACATGACAAAATAATAATCATTTATAAATTATCAAGGGTTCATGGGGGGTGGGGATGAAGAACTGACACCAAGGGCTCAAGTAGAAAGAAAATGTCTTGAGAATTATGATGGCAACAAATGTACACATGTGCTTGATTCAGTGGATATATGTATGGATTGTGATGAGTTGTTGACCCACTAATAGCATGAGTTTTTAAAAAGAATCCTGTTGCCTTTAACACTTGCAATTCTCTAAATATCTCTCTTTGATCCCCCCCCCTTTTTTTTTTGCTATCCTCTTTCTTACTGAATACTTTCCCCTCTTATCCAAGGTAAAGTATCTCTAGTCTTTAGGAAACAATATTGAACAGTACAGGAAGCATCAAAAGAAGAAGCAGAGAATACATAATACATAGTCACTGTACCAAAAAGCCAACATTCAAATCTTTCAAGAAGTAGCACACGATTAAGAATTAATGATTCTGAAGGAAGAAGTTTTTCAAGTCTACCTCACTTTCAGCCAGCAAAGTTATGTCATCCGCATAGCAAACGCTGTCCCTCAACCTTCCTCCAAGTTCTGATGCCACAGTCGCCTGTGTATAACCCAGCTTCACTGATTATTTGTTCAGTATATAGATGAGATATGTAGGAGGAGTACATGATTTTAAATCATGTAATAGTAACTCCTTGTTTTGTGCTTCATCAGCTTGTTGAAACATTTCAACTGGTATTCTATCCATTACTGAAGCCTTGTTTCTAGTTACTGCTTTCAGTGCAGCTGGAATTTCCACTTTCAGTACCATTGGTTCTTGCACATATGCTACTTACTTCTTGAAGTGGTTCAATGTTGACGAGATCTTTTGAGTTCAAGTGTGTATTCTTTCAAGCTCCTCTGATGCTTCCTGCATGATTCAATATTTTGCCCATAGACTCTTGCAAGCGTGTAACTTGAGTTTGACTTTTTTCAGAGTTCTTTCACTTCTAACTCTATGTCTTTGCAGATCTCATTATAATATTTTACTTTATCTTCTTAAGCTACCCTTTGAAATGTTCAGTTCACTGAATTGATGAATGATATGTTCAAGTGGGATCGACTGCACTTTGTATTTTGGCCTTTATAACTTTGTTTTTATATTCTTAAGTTTTACCCTGCACTTACATATGACCAACTGCTGGTATGTTCCACAGTCAGGCCATGGTCAGGTTTTATTGCTGCTAATATTGAACTTCTCTATTTTTTCTTTCCACAAATATGGTCAATTTGTTTTCTCTGTATTCCACGTGTAGAAGTCTTTTGTGTTCTTGTAAAATGGTTCTGTTGTGAACAAGTCACTAGTCTTATACAATTCTATCATGCAGAATCTGACTTCCTTTCTAGCATTGTTTTTCAAAGTATATCTGAAAATGTCCTTTATGAGGATGAATGTAATTCCATTCCTCTTGATTTACTATTTGCAGTGTAGTAAACCATATGGTTTTCTGACTTGAAATGGTAAGTACAAGTCAATTTCAGCTCCCTAATGCCTAGAGTGTATATTTTTATGCAGTCTACCCCATTTTTTACAAGTGCATTTTTCATGGGTTTCTACTGCATACACTCCATATTCAGATCAATAATTGATCAATCAATCAATAATTGATGTTTGCATCTGTTTATTCCCATTTTATGACTTGAAACAATAGCAAATGAAGGTCTTTGGGGCTTTACTCCCTTAGGATTTACCCCATTCACATAATTATGGCTGGTTTTACTTTGGGAAGGCGACCCTTCTTCAGTCTTATTTTGAGTGTCTTTCACCCTGAGAGGTTCATATTCTGGCATTTTCTCTGAAAGTGTTCTGCTTATTTTCATGAGGTTTTCAATTGTTTTGATTCTGTCCATTGAGTTTTCCTTGGCTAATTCCTCAAAAGAGGACAGCCTATTTCTTTGTAGTCTGGATGTTTCACTGAAACCTCTCCACATCATGCAACCTGCTGGCACTTGAAACACTTGTGACATAGCTTCCAGCATCACAACAGATGAGTAAGGACAGACTTTCAAACATATAAGTGATGGTTCTATCAATTAGGATGCTTTAATATCCCTTTGATGCCCGGATCTCTAGCTAAGACTTCCAAAACAATTTGAATAGGAGTGATAATGAAAGTCATCTTTGTCTGGTTTGCATTCTCAAATGGAATATGTTAAGTTTCTGTATGTTGAATCCTGTATGTTTGCTAGCCTGTATTTTTTATGAAAGCACATCACCAGCACTTTCTGATAATCTGCCATTATGCTACCAAGGTGTTTTACCTACATATGTAGCAGTTAAGATTTACAACATTTAAAAAAAGATTTACAACATTTATTTTTAGGGAGCACAATACAATTCCAAATGAAGGGTCATCTAGAGTTCTAGTTTGGAAATGTGTGATTTATGATGCTTGTTGAATATTTAAGGGGCGTTGTTTAGAAGTTCCATATGTAAGTCTGATGTCAAGTGGCTTGGAGATAGCAACTAGAATGACATCAGCATGCTACAGATTGTATTTCAAGTCCTGCTACTTGTGATAGTTAGGTTTTGTGTCAACTTAGCTAGACAAGGATTCTCAGTGGTTTGGCAGTTGAGTCCTCCATCAAAATGGAATCTAACTTAATGCAATCAGATCCATGATGGGATCTGCTGTGTGTAAAGCAGATACTTCATCATCCTGAAAATAGTTCCTTGCTAAGAAGTAAGACACTTCTTTGTAACCTGGATCCCATATCTGTCACCCCATTCTCTGGCTCTTGAGCAGAATGCCTTGTCTTGCCC
>PVJH01039721.1:0-16215 GCA_004026705.1 Nesogale talazaci | reverse complement strand
GCAATATAAGAATACTTTGCTCACCTTCTTGAGATGATTGCTGAATACATAATGGGAGCATAAGCAAATGTGGTGAAGAAAGCTGATAGTGTGATTTTAAACCTTGACGTTAAACACATGGCCATCTAGCAGGGAAGCAATAAAGCCCACAAAAATGAAGCATACCAGCCTTTTTGATCACAAGATGTCAACAGAATCATACACCAAAGATCCAAAACAAACAATCATATTGATGTGAAAGGGGGGGTTGGAATGGAGACTCCAGATCCATCTGTAGACATTGCTGTTTATTGATATTTTCAGGTGAATGGGACATCCCTTCACAAAAGATTCACAAAGAAGTGAAAAGTCAGTCAGGGTACAGAATAGTATTGATGAAACACACAATATCCCTCTAGCCCTTTAGTGCTCCCAGCCACCCATCACTATCATGACCTTACTAATCTGGCTAGACAAAAACATTGACAGTGGTACAGATAAGAGTTCTTGACACATAGAATCTAAGACATGCAAGCATCTCAGGAACAGTAATAAAAGTAGTGGTACCATGATGATAGGTGGAATATGAGGGGAGAAAGGGGGGTAAATAGCAAGGTTCAATGTAAGAGTGCCCATTCCCCTGGGTATGAGAACAGAAATGTCCATGAAGAGAGATAGTGGATGGTGTAAGATAGGGCAATAATATAAATTTATAATTTATCAAGGGTTCCTGAGTGTGCAAGGGTGGGGGAGAAAGAGAAAAAAGAAAAGCTGATACGAAGGGCTCAAACCAAAAAGAAAGTATATTTTTATTCTGCTTTATTTTTATTTTTTTTTGGGGGGGGCATCACTGCCCCCTGGTGGTGGGAGTAGGAGGCTCAGCCTTGTTCCTGGAGAGTGCTGCTGGATTTGAACCTGCAACCCAGTGGACCTCAGTCCCGCGCACAACCACTATGCCACCGGAGCTCAACTGAAAGTATATTTTTAAATGAAGATGATAACATTTTTACAAATGTGCTTGAAATAATTGATGTACGGATTGTTATAAGAGATGTAAGAGCCCCAATAAAATGAATTATTTTTAAAAGAATAATTTATCTTCTTACATGAACACACTATATATCTAGCTATCTAAAATATATTTTTTGTTATTTTACTTTTGTGACATTTCAAAAATATGCATCAGAATCATTATTATAAAGGAGATAATAAAGAAACACACACATCAAAAAATAAGGCAAAAATACTTTAATTTTATTTTCTTGGCAGAGAAAGTTTAATCCACTGCTAAAATAATACTAATCCACTAGTTGTAGTAATTTTCAATGTACATATGAAATCTATACAAGGCATAAGGAAGACCAACTAAGAATTATTACATTTTAGCTGTGGTGTTGGCAAAGAATATTGAATATAATGCAGTTTGCCAGAAAAAAAAATGCAAGGAAGACCCTAAAAAGAATGCATCAACACAGTGACTGCAAAAAATAGACAAAAACACTGTAATAATTATGAACATGGAACAGGATTGGGTGTTTCCTTCTAATATATACAAGGCTGTTAAAGGCAGATCTGCTTTTTAGCAGTTCACAGCACTGTCAACATTCTTCTCTAGCACCACACGATGAATGCATCAATTCTTGTATGATTTTTCTTGGATTGCTGAAAGACAAACTGATATGCGTGGAAGAAGTACCTCAGCATGTTGTTTGGAGGCAAGGAGGGCAAGACTGCATTTTACATACTTTGGACATATTTCCAGGAGTGGTCAATCCCTGGAGAAGTAATTACATTTGTCAACCATGAGGGGCAGCAAAAAGAAAGAGGGCCCTCACTGTGAGGCATTGACAGAGTGGCTGCGTCAGTGGGATTCAGCATAGGAATTATTGTTGGGACGGCACAGGGCTGTGCTGTGTTTCATTCTGTTGTGCACAGACAGGGTCACTGTGGGCTGGAGTGGATTTGATGACACCAAACAATAACAGCATGAGCAAGAAACCATTTGACCTCACATAGTAACACAATTTTCAATAAAATGCTTTATAATTTTAATTTATATTTTGAAATCTATGGAGAGGATTGGAAAGTATAATTAACTTCTCTGAAAGACAGAATGTTTCCTTTTTCTGTAATAAAAATAATTATAAGTCTTATATGACAGATTTTAGAGGTTATTATGTACATTTTAGTATTACTATGTATATAAGATTACTATGTATATAAGTATTACTATGTATATAGTATTACTATGCATATAAGTATATGTATATACTATGTATATACTATGTATATAAGTCTTTGTTGTTCAAACAATCAAATTTTGAACTGCTAGTAAATAAACAAACCAACAAAAAAATTACCAGTTTGGGCCTACCCGGCAGCTATACAGAATAAAAATCTAGTATTCCACTTCCATAATGTTTACAGACATGAGAATTTTACACATATGAAAACATTCTGAGGCTATTCTACATTTTAACAAGGAATTGGGGTCAACATTGACTCTATGGGTCCTGTAGACTGTAACAAATGCTAGATTTATGTCTGATTGTACAATGATGGCAGATAAAACTGATATCATTTACCAAAATTCCATAGGATTCTTGGCCATCAAGTGAATTCTGTGTCAATGACCATAGAGAGAGAGAGTGCAAGGCTGTGAAATGTGTAAAAACAAATTCATGAGGTTTTCTTCCTTTTTACCAGGGGGTGATCAATCCTCTGATATACTCACAGCAAGGGTTAACAGGCAGCTGTGCAGCGATAATTATTATTTATTATAATAACAGTATAGAGATCATGACAGAGAGAGAGAAAGAAAGTAACAATAAGAGTCAGACATACATAACATCAGGGTAACATGCTCATCTCTGCCCCATATGGTGGTCCGCATGGAGATGGAGAGGGAGAGGGAGAACGAACATTAATTTTCCCTGTTTAAGTAGCCTAACAGGGGACACATAATTTCTCTAGTCACAGGTTAGGACACACCATAAGTGGGGAGTGGGGGGGTTGTCTTAAGGGTTGTAAGATGATAGTGGCTTAGGGATGACTCATGACTAAGAGGAGAGGAATGTGATAAGGAAGGACTTCAGACTCCCGGGGTAGGTGAAGAGGTCTATATTGTTAGGGGTCATTGACAATGACTCTTGAATCCCACCCATAGGCCTCAAGGGAAGCAGATCACTATCTTAACTTGAGTCATTCAAAACCCTCTGATAACTGGGGGCAACAGGGAGATCAGCTATCTTAGCCTCATCATGAGTCAGACAAAGACCTCATAAAATTGGGAGTTTCAGGGAGAATGGCTAGCACACTAAAT
Source organism: Nesogale talazaci (assembly GCA_004026705.1). Taxonomy (NCBI): domain Eukaryota; kingdom Metazoa; phylum Chordata; class Mammalia; order Afrosoricida; family Tenrecidae; genus Nesogale; species Nesogale talazaci. Next base: position 12,914 of record PVJH01039721.1, on the reverse strand, counting down.
GTTGGTAAATTACATGCTTAATATTTTAGAGTATAATAACTGTGAAAAGGTTCTTTCTTCATCCCACACCTTTTATGGAGTGACTGACACAGACCTTTTGGCTATCAGTCTAGCAGGTAAATATTCAGCAAGCAAAGCTCTCTTGAAGAGTGAACATATGATAATAAACAAGTAGAAAAAGATAAAAGAGTGCAGTAGTGAAGTCATAGACCTCAAGAAATATGTATTTTTTGGTAAGGAAACAAAATTAAGCACGTGCCAATATTTCATTGTTAAAGATAAGTGCAAGATTTTTTAGTTCCAATCTAATTCAGGTCCCAGAAAGTTAGTAAATGAGCAGTACATTACCTTTGAAATATTTCTATCTCTTATAATCAAAGTAGAAAGATTTTGAAATATGATACTTACCTGAAAGAAGTGTGTGTTCTTCTCAAAACTTGCCTTATGGCCTCCCTTATCTGCTTGTTTCTAAGGCTATAGATGACAGGATTCAAGAAAGGAGGAACTATAGTGTAGAAGACAGACATGACCATGTCCTGTATCTGAGGGGAGTTGGAGGTTGGCTTCAGATACACAATAGCCCCAGACCCAAGGAAAACTATGACTACAAGGATGTGTGGGATGCAGGTGGAAAAGGCCTTTCTTCGTTCTCTTCTGGTTGGAAACTTGAGCACAGTAGAAAATATGTTAATATAAGACCTGGTGATGAAGGAAAAGCAGGCACCACCAACAATCATTGTAGAGACAAAAATAATAATTTCATTGGTTAAGGTGTCAGAGCAGGAGAGCTTCAGCAGAGCGGGGATATCACAGAAAAACTGATGAACCACATTAGAATGACAGAAGGACAAATGAAGTGTGCTCCCAGTGTGCAGACCTGCATAGACCAGGCCACTGAGCACATAGGCCAGCGTCATTTGGACACAGACACGGGGGGTCATGATCACGTGGTAGTGGAGGGGCTGGCAGATGGCCACATAGCGGTCACAGGCCATGATGGTGAGGAGCAGCAAGTCTGCAAAACCACTTAAGATTAAGAGGAAAATCTGAGCTGCACATCCAACCAAGGAGATCACTCTGTAGTTTAGCAGGAAGATGACACATGCCTTGGGTACAGTCACAGAAATGTAACACATGTCCCAGGCAGATAGATTCAAGATAAAGAAATACATGGGTGTGTGAAGTCTCTTGTCAACAATGATTACTGTGACAATGAGAAGGTTTCCTGTGAGAGCAGCTGAGTACATTAGTAAAAATAACATTGTGTTCAAGACTCTGAATTCCCACACATCAGAAAATCCTGTCAGTAGAAATTCAGTCACTATGGTAGAGTTAGACATTATAGTATAATTTCTTTAGGAATTGGTGAGACACATGCAAAAATACCTTTAAGAAAAGAAGAACCAGAAGAGAAAAGAAATATTGTAAGTATTGAGTCCCCTTTATCCATTATATTTCTTGTACCTAGAATTTCTTAGCATAAAATGCCATAATACTAACTCATGTTCCTTTAGTATTTCTCCTGATGTAAATTAATTTAGAATGGCAGCAAAATAAGTTGTGTTCAATTTGGTTTTCATCTTCATTACTGATGATTATGTATTATTGTGAGTCAAAAGTCAAAAGTTTTTTTCCAGCAGATTTACCACACTAATATCAATAATTTCTACGCAAATACTTTATTATTTGAACACATTCAATGTATAACTAGTTGGTGACCAAATTACAACCCATATAGAGATAGTAGGCTATAGTTTAAACAGAATAAGTCCATTTTTTTGTGAGGAGCTTTAACTCCTTTTCTACATCCTGAGGAAGAATACTATTTTTTTTTTGGGGGGGGGGGCATCACTGCCCTGGTGGGAGTAAGAAGCCCAGGCTTGCTCCTGGAGAGCTGCTGCTGGATTTGAACTGCCAACCCTGTGGGCTGCAGTCCCGCACACAACCACTATGCCACAGGGGCTTAGCCCGGATGAAAACTATTTTAGGCCCATTTCCACCACTAATTTTTAAAATTTCATTTGAAAGTTCTTTGAGGAATTGTTCTCTCTCATAATCATTTTCTCTTATCACTAAACATTTGCTGACATTAGCAACTAAGAATTTATGGTTCTATTTAGATATCTGATTTTCTCTACCTGCCCTTTTGTAAAATATTTTATTTTAAAGGGTAATTTTAATTCTTATTTAAATGAAATAAGTTAAGTGAAATAAATGAAGTTTAAATGAAATAGCTGTACTATGAAAAAGTGAATCTTTTAATCTATGAAGATATACATGTAAGAGTACATGGAAGTGTTAGTTAGGTTTTTCAGCTCAGAGGGCAGGTTGTATTACATTGTGCTTGTTCTCTACCAGAACTTTGGATTGCAACAGCTTTGCTGTTTCCCACCAGGACAATTTATGCTCCCGAGTGGGTTTAATCTGTTTTTCATCCATTGTAGCTAAGGATTGCAGGAGACACAAAAGCCTGTTTAGAGTCAACTTTTATGTCACACTGGTCCATTCCTGGAAGATCATTCCAGTGATTTCCTACCAGTTGCTTACTTAAAACATGTTCTTTTGGAAGTGTTATTGAAAAAGAGCTGTATTTATGCTTTTTATTTTAATTTCATTTTTTACAATTTGATTTTTATAACTGTAAGCATTTTTACCTTAAATATATATTGCAATGTTTTAGGACTTTAATATATTTATAAACACTTCACCTCAAAATGTGATTGGTATATTTTGATTGAATGCTTTCTCAATTCATATCGTCATATAATGCATCACATTTCATCTCACCTAGTTAAATAAATTTCAAATAGTACATATTTTAATCTTTATTTAAATGTAAGAAAATAAATATTGTTTTTGGTAATTGATGTTTGTTTCATCATACTTAAAGCTCAGATTAATTCGATTTAATACTCTATTTTGTTTGCCAAAAATCCCTGCCATTAATTTCATTTAAACCTAATATGGACCTTATGGCTCAGTGGAGACATGTTCCTTTCAGTTTGGGGCTGTTCATCTTAAGGGAGCAGGGGGCGTCATCTTTTTCCCTTGAAGCATCCGTTGTTTTCAAGTTTTTCTTTTTGTACCTAACACCCCAGTGGGTTGCTCGTATACCACCAGTATTCCCTGTATTTTTTATGGAACACATATCTTACTCCTAAAACCCGAACATTTATGAAAGCATATATGAGATCTCTTAAATCTTTCATGAAATTGCTTTGATCCTACCTGCTGTTCTATAAAATCATCCAGTTTGAGAGTTTATTGGTAGTATTGTACAATCAATTTGATTGCATATGACAACTGGATAATCAAAGGTAGCTCATTTATTTCAGTTATTTTTCTTGGTGATTGAGACTTACACTACCATAGTATATAAATGCCACAGGCTTTAATATTTTGAATATATAGTGAAAAATTTTAATAAACACCAATAATGTTTAGGTTTCCAGTATGAATTTTATGACTGTCTTGTTGAATTTCATGACCCTTAAGGAAAGATATGTTTTGTATACTGAATGCCATGTATTTACTATGTAGTCACAGAAATATTTGAATTCCTTAATACCTTTATCTCTCTGTATATTTTAATTATGATGTTGATATTTATAAAATATACAAATAGAGGAAAAACTAAAAGTGGTTGCTAAAGAAAAAAGAAAAAAGTGACTGAAAATTACAAGTGACTGACAAAAGGATTGATCATGAGCTTCTTTTTGCCTTCAACATTTATTCCACTTTATATCTATAAACTAAAAAAAACCCAGCTCTTAAATTCACTGTCATGGGGTCAATGTCCACTCTTAGCTACCCTTCAGGGCAGTGTGGAACTTTTCCTGTGGGTTTCTAAGACTAACTCTTTCTGGGAGTTAAAGACCACACCTTTCTCTAACCAAGGGTGTGGTGGTTGGGAACTGTTGACTTTTTGGATCACGATCCAATGGGAAACTGTATCCATTGTTGCTGTTAAGTACCATCTGGTTGCTATGATCCATAGAGACCCAAAGCACAACAGAACGAAATGTTGCCTGGTCCTACGCCTTCCTCACACCCTAGATTCTGCTCATTGTTGCAGCTGCAGTGAACCAACCACGTCCACTTCAACTAAGGAACAAAAAGCAAATATAAAGCACCCTTTTTATTTAATGCAACTACTTGTTTTTCAAATGAACACGACAATATAAAATATCCTGAAATGGTTTGAGAAGAGTTTGGAAACATTTCTTTAGCTGAATATTTGCAAGTGGGTAGGGTAGATCAGACTTTGGGGAATTTTTCATAGACATTAGAGAACTTCCTGATTCTTTCATCTCTCAAAATGTAACTCAAATTATTTTTTTATTTTTATAGAAAATTGATAGGATACCTTTCCAAGCCCCCAAATTGCACAATATATACTTGCAATGACCAAATGTATATACATCCCATAAGATACACTCAGAAAGTACTAGAATTATAATTTAAGTAAAATGATCTTGATGTATGCAATCTACATGTATGCCATATAGTCAATGAGTCACTCTGTTCAAAGAAAGTATAAAATTGAATACTTAACAAATTAAAAATGTTTTTTAATTCAGTGTTAAATATCAATAAAGCAAATAATCTTGGTAAAAGAAATAAAGCGTAAATTTAAATCTAATATAAATTGCATGCCAATATAAATTTTAATATAAATGCTAATTTTAAACTAATATTTTAAAATTATATTTTAAATTTAAATTTAAATGATCAACTAAAATCTGAAGTTGTGGGCTGTACACAGACTATTTCTCACCTGCCACAGTTTTTAGCATCAGCAAGGTCCATACCAGCTTTCTGATCCCAAGGAGTTCAGAACAAATATTAATTCTACTATAATATGGGTTGAGTGTGTCAATAGAATAAGTAGCAATTAGTTCATATGCATGTGCATTTTCCCTATCTATATTTTTAATTTAATCTAATTTACAGTGTTGCTGTATAAATCAATGAACAGTGCAAGAAGTGAAATAAGCTATTCAAGGTGTAACAAAAACTATGACATAAAACATTAAATTAATAATTACAAATACTCACAGCATGTGATTTTATATGTTGGAAAGGTAACCCAGGATTTCTGGTAAGATTGCAATGTTTGAAGTGAAGACAATGATGAGTAGGCATATTTTTCATAATTACTGAGACTCTTATAGGAACCATTCTGTTTTAAAACAAGTACCTCTGTTTTCAGATATATCTGGGAACACAAGGAGGCTGCTGGCATTAGAGAAACCCCTGGGAGTACATCCCTTCGCCTTCAAAAATAGCCAGTTCCCAGAGAGGAATTCCAAGAAGATAATTGGCTCTACATGGGCAGTAAACAGGATCCTGAGTATGAATCAAACTTTCATATATCAAAACATAGTACTATGTTTGACCTTCTTAAAAGAATGCTGAAGATTGTGATAATGATTTAAACACACCAAAAGTCTCAGTTTTTCTAATATATCTTTTATTCCTTGAGTGAACTTTTGTGGATTGTAAGGACATGATCAAAGAAGAAAAACTCAAGGGTCTTATTGCTGACATGAGCACACAGTTGTTCTTGCTTGGGATTGATCCTTGTTTCCTTAGACACAACATAAACATTGTCTAGCTCTCAACCATCCTCACCCATACAAAAACAAACAAACAAACAAACAAGCAAGCAAAAGCATATTATTGAGAGTGAGTGGGTTCCAAGCAGAGACCCAGACTCACCTTGGACAATTGGACATCCCCTACCTGAAGGGTCACAAAAAAAGAGCTGGGTAAACCAAGGTGCAGTACAGATTTCATGAAACATGCAATATTCTTCTGGATCTTTGTGGTTTCCTCAGTCCCTCCTGTCATGACTTTCATCCTGCCTTTCAGAACATATACATGGTGCAGAACATATGGAATCCAGATAAGAAAACCCCCCTAGGAACAGAAATGATTGCATCAATACAAAGAAGGTAGGGCTAAGGAGGGGAGATGAAGGGCTGATGGGGGAACCAATCACAATGATTGGCACATATCTCACCCTTGGGGTGGGAAAAACAACAGAAATGGTGGGGGAAAGGAGACAGTGGTCAGTGTAAGTTATGAAAATAATAATTTATCACTTAAAAAGTGGCTATGATAGTGGGAAGGCTAAGGGAAGGGAAAAAAGGAGCTGATACCATGGTTTTATCTATTCATTTAATTTTTAATTTTCAGGTAGAAAATAAATGTTTGGAAAAATGATGGCAAATTATGTACAAATATGCTTGCTCCCATTGATGCTTGCGTGGTTGTAAGAGCTCCCAATAAATTGATCTTTAAAAAATGAGGGGAAAATTGCGTGTGCCATAACAATTATGAGATCATGACTGGATGAAATTTTGACACTGGGTCCCAAGGAGCAAAGAGGCTGCTGGTGAGAAAGAGTATGGTGACAATAACCTGTGGGGAACAAGTGATCTACTTTTTATGGAAAGGATCCTGAACACTGTTGAGAAGATCCGGTAAAGAACAATGAATTCCTTGAGCCAGCATGAATTGACAGCCAGAGACACAAACCAGGAAAGAATACTTAATAGGACTCCAGAGATAACACATGTGGGATTTCACAAAAGAACTGGTGAATCCTCCTGGATCTTGAAATGGACTCCCCATTCATGTTGCCAGTTTGGATGGTAAAAATGTATGAACCAGGCTATATCTGATATCTGGTGTCATTTTCCCAATGTCATTATTGTCCCCAAACGTAGGAGATGGCAAATACCCCCATGTTGGTCATAGGGCATGCCAGTGAGAAAGGATAACTCAGACAATGAAAAAGTAGAGAAGTAATAGACGTGAGACACCAAGATAAGAAATGGAGTTGTGTGACAGGGAGTTGTGGATTCATTTAGGCAAGGTAACTGACATATAGCACAAATGCAAAAAGAGAAGTTCTACAGGAAGTACATTGATGGGTATTGACAGACCAATGGTAATCATGATGAGAAGTCGCCCCTTCACTGCTGCCAGGTAGCTCAGCAGAAATAGTCCATAATGTAATAATGACAGCTCTGAAATACCAGAACCGTGAACAGGAAATCCTTTACTTCTGTGAGGATAACCATTTGGCAGCAAAATTCATGTCCTGATTGTTATAAAGAAGAGATGAAGGAGAGAAAGGAAGTGCAGGAGTAAGCATCAATTAAAATAAGGTAAATAAAGTGGAACAATATTTTTACTAAGAAAATATTGGAATAAATTTCACCTTAACTTAATTAGTAGTCCTTTGATTATATTGAATAGCTTTTTATGGAGGGGGAGGCACCCACTGCTTTCTGGTGGGATTGGGAGGCCCAGTCTTGCTCCTAGAGAGCTGCTGCTGGATTTGAACCACCAAGCCAGTGACCTGCAGTTCCACACTCAGCCTCTTGAATAGCTTTTGTATGGAAGCAAATGGGATCCTGCTTGATATATTTTGCAAGAATATTGGATCTAAACAGCCCTCTTGTTTAAATTTTGAAACTTAATAATTTTAAAGAATGCATGATTAGTAACTATATATCTACTATGCAGCACATATATGACTGTTTCTTGAGTGATACTGTGTTAGGAAGGGTTCTCTAGAGAAACAAAAATGAAACTAATAATATATATATATATTTATATAGATAGAAAGATATATAGCATAAAAGTAAACAATCTAGAAAGCACATTTGTCTCAGGATTTAAGAACAAGAGATAGAAAGGTGAGACTTGCTGAGTCATTTATATCTCCACCCTTTAAAATACCTCATGTGTTCATTGGCCATGTGGGCACAACAAACCTACCTATCAAAATCCACCCCTTGCCAACTTGGTCCCTGTACACAATTCTTTAGCCATATATAATTTCCAGACATCAATGAAATCAAAACTATACTTAACATCAAACATATATCGTACATATACATGAGAACACACTGAGTCAAGTTGTATCTGATATACATGAACAAAGAAGATATATTCAATAAGCACATATAAAGAAAACACACCAACAACCACAGACCTTCCTTTTACAATTGATCACGAGGTTGTAATAGGAAGAACTAGATTTTTCTACTATAAATTCTGTATTACCTTTGCCTTCAGCATTCACCTCACCTGGATGTGTTTTTTTGTCTCGTGGGGTGACCCAGATGTTCATTCCTGAGGGGTCTAGGTCATTAGATTTCCTGTCATGATGCGGTTGCTGTACTTTACCTTTTACTTAAATCAGAAGGCATGGTGGCACTAAGAGTTGGCCTATGGGATCACATGGATTCCAGACATTTTCCTCTTTACCTCCATTATGTAGCACCGGTCCAATTTCTCCTTGGTAATCAGGATTAATCACACCACTTAGTACAGTGACACCCTTCCTGACCTATTGATCCAAAGTCATGAGAAGTCCAAAGTGGCCAGCGTGCCACTAAAATATTTGTCTCTGATTCTAAAATTTGTCAAACTATAAGTTATACCATTTCACACTCAGAATTTGAAATATGCTGTCTGCACAAACACAATTGTTGTTACACTTAGTTAGTATATTTGGCTTTAAAAAAATGACAGAAAGTATGATACTTTCCATAGCTGTTGACAATAGCTACATTCTAACATTTGACCGAGATCTTAATTCATAATTCAATTTTGTCAAACTGTTATGCTACTGAACATTGCCTATTTCATGTATTTCAGGAGAATCAGAGTTGAGATAATACTCAACATTATTTTGAACCTACTTTCTCATATCTATACACATAAATAGGGAAGTGCAAAAATGAAAATATAATGAATTCAATGATTGTAGAGCCGAATAAATAAAGCCTTATGGTGAAGAAAAATAACACAATTCATTTTCATCTAAATAATACTTTGGGACACTTATATAGGATTCCTGATGGTATATTGGGTATCTGATGAGCGTCATTCACAAGCTCAGCTGTTTAAAACCAATAGTCATTTGTAGAGAGAAAGATGAGTCTTTCTAATCCCATAAGGAGTTACAGAGCTAGTTGCTGACAGGAACAGTTCTACCCTGTACAATAGGGATGCTTTGAATTAGCACCAATTCAATAGCAGTGAAGCTCTAGGCTCAAGAAAATAGCCTTCAAGAAGTAAATATCCCCAGACAGCGTATCTTTTGAGAACCAGCTTTCTTCACCCTATTTGCTTATATACACATCTGTCTTCAGCAATCATTTCAGAAAGTAAGCTTTATGGAAAACAAATTTAATAGAAAAAAGGGTTCTTATGTTGAGAACGTACTTGAGTGGAGGCCCAATGTCCATCTGCTGCCTAAATACTAACCCTATAAATGCCAATGTATGCACATAGATCTAATTCTCCATCTTTATATATAAATATATCTACCTATGTACATGCCTGTATTTAGACCTCTATAAATGCCCTTTGCCTCCTAGTTATTCCCTCTATTTCCTCTTGCTTTCCTCTTGTCCCACTATCAATTTCAGTCTTCATTTGGGTTTCAGTAATTTCTCTCAGTTACATCACTTTTGACCAATCCTGACCAGGCCCCTCACACCAACCATGCCACTGATTTTGGATCATTTGTTGTTCCTATGTCCTTGAGTTGGTCAATACCACCTCCTTCCCTCCACCTCCCCCTCTCCCATGTCCCCCCATAATCATCAGTTCTATCGGTTTCTCATCCAGACTGTTCACCCAGCATATCTTGTCTAGATAGACCTGCAGAGATAATAATATGCACAAAAAAAACAAGGCATAGCAAGACAAAGTGACAAAAGGAAACAAAACAATGGCAGCAACACAAATACCAATGTCCAGAAAACATACATAAATATATAAAATAGTAATAAAAAAATAAAAACCTGGGGTCATAAATGCATGAAGGGAAATAAGCAGTAATCTAGCTCAGAAGAAACAAAACCCACATGGAATAAGCACACCAGCCTGTTTGAAAGGACAGGATATCAGACATCAGAGAACAAAATAGTATAAGTGTGTGCCTACCTTTCTGATATGATCGCTGAAGGCAAATATGTGCATGAGCAAATGTGATGAAGAAAGTCGAGGGTGTCCAGCTATCAAAAGATATAGCAGCTGCAGTCTTAAAGGACTGAATGTAAGCCAGCAGTCACCTAGCTTAGAAGCAACAAAGATCACATGGAGGAATTACACCAGCCTGTTTGACCATGAGGCATCAAAGGGACCAGATATTAGGCATCAAAGAACTAGAAATTATATCATTGCAAATGAGGGGGAGTACAGTTTGGCAACCAAATGCCCATCTGTAGGCAGTGGCACATCCTCGTGCAGAAGGGTTGCAGAAAGGAGATGAGCCATTCGAGGTAGAGTGCAGCAATGATTAAACATACAATTTCCCTCTAGTTCTTATATCTCCACCCCTCCCCACACTATCATTGTACCACTTCTGCCTTACTAGACTGGCTGAACTAAAAGATGTACACTGGTACAGATAGGAACTGGATACATAGTAAATTCAGGACAGATGATCTCTCTTCAGGATCAGTGGTGAGAATGACAATACCTGAAGGGAAGACTGGGCAAAAAGGGGAAATATATAAGGATCTATTTATAACCTCCTCCCTAGCATATGGACATCAGAGAAGTGGAAGAATGGAGATATCAGATAGTGTAGGATACTATAAAATTTATAAATTATCTGGGGTTCATGAGGCAGGGAAGAGAGGGGAGCAAGGGGAAAATATGAGGGTCTTCAGTGGAAAATATGACAGGGTCTTCAGTAGAGAGCAAATGTTTTGAGAATAATAAGGGCGACGAATGTACAAATGTGATTGACATACAGTGGGTGTATGCATGGGTTGTGATAAAAGTTCTATTAGCCCCCAATAAAGTGATTAAAGAAACAACAACAAATAACATGTTGCATTGGGACATTTCCAAATTTAAAAACTTGGAAGACAAAGGTGTCACTTTGTGACACATGAAATTTTTATCACTCATGGTATATTTTCAGTAAACTATAGGTTTGTGAAAGTTGGGTAAATTTTTAACATGGCAGATGAATCCATGCATTTGAACTGAAGCATTAATGAACAGCATTGAATATTTATTGGACTTACAAAGGAAAAAATGACCCATCCTAGGTGCAATATATACAGATTCCTTTAATGCTCCTCAGATGCAAAATTGGCAATAGTTCATAAATCTTACTTTGGAAATATCATCAGAAAATGACATCATGTTTGGGAAACAAGAAACAGAAAACAAGAAAAAAGAATGGGTCAGTGAAAGCATGAGAAATGGCTAATGTACAAAGGGACAAAAGGCATGGACTTAGAATGAAAAACTATAGCGAAAATGGCATAGGGTTGAGGAATGTACAATTTGTTTCCTTTTATTTATCAGAGCTATGAGTAAGAGCTAACTTGATAGAAACTTACTATAATAACACCATCGATAAAGGTAAAGAGTAAAAACTGACCTACCTTTATTGCCTGATCATACAATTAAGACAAATACTTGTACACCACTCTCACCACCATTTCTAAGCAGTTCTGGATTTGAAGGAGGGGAGACATCAGATGGTGTAAGATATGATAAAAATAATAATAATCTATAAATTACTGGGGGTTCCTTGGGGAGAGGTGAGTAGGGAAGGAGGGGAAAATGAGTAGTGGACACCAGTGGCTCAAGTGAAAAGCAAGTCTTTTGAGAATAAGGAGGGAAACAAATGTACAAAAGTGCTTGACACAATGGATGTCTGTGTGGATTATGATAATAGCTATAAGAAACCCCAATAAAATACTTTGTTAAAAAGGAAACCTGAAGATTTTTAATTATTCCAGGATTGCTTCCCCCAAAATCCCTTGTTTAATTTATTACCTACCAAAATCTACTGTGGGTGGTTGGACAAACATGCTGGCTGCTAGGGCTCTCCTGGGAGAGTTAGGAAAGTAATCTATATGAAAATCCACTCTATTCCCTAAATATATTTAAACCAAAATAATGACTGGTTCCAGTTATCAATAGCCAAACGAATGTAACTCTGAAAAAATGTGTCTTCTACAATATGCTGATGTGAATTACTTCTCATGGATGCTGGAAGAGTCCTAAATGGAACATGTTAGGAGAGTCACTCTTTCACTTAAAGTTCTTTCACTTAGAGTCACTCTTTCACTTAAACAAAACAAAGTTCTACATCAGACCTTGTGTTTATATCTGTTTCAGGTTTTCAGTCAATTTAAATGAAATCTGGATTTTGACATATAAAGCTTTTAAAACTACTGGGCTGAAATGAAAATGCATGAGTGTAGTTAGTAAAAATATAAAGAAAAAATTAAAATGAACTTATATATAGTACAGGAGAAGAACCTTCTTCTATCATGGAAGAACATGAGATGATCAACATTGCTTTTCAAGTTTTTGGCTAAGTTCAAGAGTAGAGATGACAACACATACATTTAGTCAAACATTGACATTGCTAATGAAAAAAAGTATAAATAAAATTTTAAAAAGGATTCTGAATAAATGGAAAAGCTAGCAAATGAACAATAAACTTTGTGAAGGAAGAAAATAAATTTAAGAACATATTTATTCATTAAGTACTAGGGCAGCAAGTGGACCTTGGACCCTCACCCAAGTGCTCCCTCAATGCAAGAACACTTTGTTCTATGAAGCTGGTATTCCATGATGCTCACTGGCCCAATATGATCACTGAAGTAAAATGGGTACATAAGCAAAAGTGATGAAGAAGCTGATGGGGCCCAGCTATCAAAGGATATATCAGCTGGGGTCTTAAAAGCAGGAAGATAAACAATAGACCATTTACCTGAGAAGTGGCCATGGCTGCCCAGAAGAAGCACAACAGCCAGTGTGGCCACAAGGTGTTGATAGGACTAAGCAACAGGCATCAAACAGGGGGAAAATATACATATTTCACTGTGTGCATACCTCCCCAAGGCACC